>APFE030581314.1:0-23714 GCA_000404065.3 Pinus taeda
AACACATATCCTCCCCAAATTTTTCTAAGGTACGTTGGTTTTTTGTGATTTGGTTTAGTTGAAATAGTATGCCTTGTAGGAAAGAGATCAAAATGACTAGCAAGATGGTAACTACAAAGAATCTCCCTATGAATCAGATAAGTAGAAGGTTGGGCACTCTTCTGATGTAACAAACACATTGAGAACCTTGACGGAAGAAATAAGGAGTTGCAAGGCGGACAATGACAAAATCATGCAAGCATAAGAGAAAAAAACATAGGTTAATGCTATACTCCTTCAAAGTTTGTCAAAAATGCAGCAACAAGGGTCACTTCGATTCAGTCATGGACATGAGGACAAAATTAATGGGGCATATGGAAGTAGGTCTCATGGTGGTCACAAGTCGGATAGAGATGGAAAATTGTTGGATACCCCAGATAGGAGAGGTGATGGATACATGTATTATTCTAGTTCTGGTCTTAATAGGCATCATCATCATCATTGTTATCTTCCTTATAGGAGGAGTGATAGGGGATACTTTCTAGATGAGTTTAAGAAAGAAAAGCCACCTACTTTTTACGGAGATGTGAAGAAGTTGGAAGATGCAGAGGCTTGGATACTTGGGATGAAGAAGTTATCTGAGTTGCATGACTACATAGATAATATGAAGGCCAGAATAGCTATCTTCAGCCTGAGAGGTAAAGAAAACATGTGGTGGGAAGATGTGAAGTGGGTTAGAGGCATCAGGACAGAGGACTTGAGTTGGGATGAGTTGAAGAGGATTTTCAGGAAGAATTACTTGTCAGAAAGTTACTACGACAGTAAGGCCAAAGAATTCTATGAGTTAAATATGGGATCAATGACAGATGAAGAGTAAATGACTAAGTTCCTGGAGATATTGAGGTATATATCATATCTTAAAGATGAGAAGGCTAAAGTTCAATGATTTTTCAGTGGTTTTCCATTAGCATTTATAGATTCAATTGAGTATGATGAGCCTCAGTCACTTGAGGAAGTTATTAGGAAATTGAAGCATTTCTATGAACAGTCAAAGCATAAGAATGAATCTCGGCAAGAATGGAAAGGAAAAGACAAATGTAAAGGTAAATGGTAGCCAAAAATAACAAGGCCTATGAATACATAAGAGAAAGAAAATGTGGAACCACAAAAGAGGTTCAACGTAGCTAAACAGGGACATGGATCACAATAACAGCATAAAGGTGATGGTACTAGATGGTTGGAGTGCTGGACATGCGGTAAGGAGTATCTTAAGAGATATTTTCCATAGAATTAGGGCGATATGCCTCAGATATATAGTGCATAGGAGGAACAGGTTGTTGGGGATGTTGTTCAAAGTGTTCCTCGTATCTATGCAGCATTGGATAACAAACAGGTAGACCATCAGGCATCTATCATTGAGATTGATGGTAAGCTTTTTTATCAAGTTATTTATATTTTGATTGACCCTGGATCTAATTATATGTATGTTAGTCCTAACTTGATAGATAAGTGTGGTTTGAATAAAGAATTGCATGCATAATCTTGGTTAGTGCAGTTAGCTACAGGTACAAAAAAGCGATTTCATCATTGGGTAAGAGCTTGTCCATTTGATTTGAATGGTATGCCTACCACAACACATTTGAATGTATTACCATTGGGATCATACAATATGTTGTTGTGAATGGATTGGTTGTACCTTCATAGGACCAAGGTGGATTGTTATAACAAATCCATTGAGTGCTTGGATGACAATGGGGAACCGAGAGTCTTACAGGGAAAGAAGAAAGCCACATCAGTTAGGATGATGACAGTTATCCAGGAAAAACATAGTCACATAAAAGGGTGTGTGTTATTTGTAGTGCACATTTCTAACGACAAAGGTAAGGAAGTTGAGGATACGAATTTTTTGAGCAGGTACCCAGTTCTACAATAGTTTCAGGATGTGTTTTCCGAAGAGATTTCAGAGTTTCCACCTCAAAGGGAAGTAGAATTTTCTATTGATTTAGTGTCAGGGGCAGCTCCAACATCAAAAGCACCTTACAAGATGAACACACCTGAGTTGATAGAGTTGAAGTTGCAGTTGAAGGAAATGTTGGACAAGGGATACATTAGGCCATGTGTATCATCTTGGGGCACACCAGTATTGTTTGTGAAGAAGAAGGATGGTACTCTCAGATTATGCATTGACTACAGGCAGTTGAACAAAGTGACCATCAAGAAGAGGTATCCATTTCCGAGGATCGATGACTTGTTCGATCAGTTGAAGAAAGCAGTAGTTTTCTCGAAGACTGATCTGAGATCCGAATACCACCAGGTACACATCAAAGAGGAGGACATTTACAAGACATATTTTTGAACCAGGTATAGGCATTATCAGTTTGTTGTAGTTCCATTCAGTTTGACTAATGCTCCAGCTACATTTATGTGCTCGATGAATAGTGTGTTGCATCCATATTTGGATAAGTTTGTTATTGTGTTCATTGATGACATATTGGTATATTCTAAAAATGAGGAAGAGCTTGTCAAGAATTTAGCAACACTGTTGAGGTTTTTGAGAGAGCATCAGTTATATGCTAAGCTCATCAAGTGCAGTTTCTTTCAAACTGAGGTACACTACTTGGGACATGTTATTTCCAAGGAGGGCATAGCAATGGATCCAGAAAAGATAAGCGCCATCATGGAGTGGGTAGCTCCTAGGAATGTGGATGAGGTGAGATATTTCATGGGATTGGAAGGTTATTACAGGAGGTTCATCAACAACTTCTCACAGATTACTTATCCTATTACATCATTGCAGGGGAAAGGTAAGAAGTTTGAATGGACAGAGGAGTGTGAGGCTAGTTTTGAGCAACTGAAGTAGTTGTTGAAACATGCATCAGTGTTACAAATTGCATATCCTGACAAAGAGTTTGTAGTATGTACAGATGCTTGCAAAAGAGGACTTGGTGGAGTCCTTATGTAGGATGGACTGGTGGCATGCTATGAGTCACGAAAACTAAGCAAGCATGAGCAGAACTACATGACACATGATCTTGAGTTCACAGCGATCATACATGCATTGAAGACATGGAAACACTATCTTCTTAGCAGGAGGTTTGTATTGATGAGTGATCACATTGGGTTGAGGTATTTGTTTGACCAACCAAATTTGAACACCCGATAAGCTATATAGTTGGCCACGATCAATCAGTTTGACTTCGAGATCAAGTACATCAAAGGAAATGAGAACAAGGTTGCAGATGCTCTTAGTAGGCGGATACAAGTAAATCATATAGAAACTATGAGTTCCTAGGGGATAGATTTATAGGATAGGATCTTTCAGGTAGGTCAGCAGGATGTTAGGTATATGGAGATTGTGCACATGTTGCAGTAGAGTACAAGTACAAGTAGTAGTAAAGGTATAGGTACAATCAGTAGTACTAATATGGGTACAGGTACAAGTATAGGCATAGGTGCACAGGATGTGGACTATTGTCTTACAAAGGATGGATTGGTTATATTTAGGGATAGGATATATGTGCTAGATAGTAGTGAGCTCATGAAGGTGATATTGAGGGACTTTCATGCGAAACCATATTTAGGTCAACCAGGCTACTAGAAGACATTGACTGTAGTGAATATATTTTATTATTGGCTAAATCTGAAGAAGGATGTAGCAGGGTTTGTGGCTAGGTGTTTTTATATCAGCATGTGAAGGTAGAGTGTAAGCATCTAGGTGGACTGCTATAGCTTATTGCGATTACAAAATGGAAATGGGAGTTCATTTCCATGGACTTTATCACAGGTTTTCCCAGGATAGTGAGACAACATGATTCCATCATGGTTGTTGTGGACAAGTTGACAAAGTTTGTGCACTTCATTCCAGTGAAGTCTAAATTCTCAACTAGCAATGTAGCACAAGTATGCATCAAATATGTGGTCAATTTGCATGGTGTTCCAAAGAAGATTGTGTTAGACAAGAATGAAAAGTTCACTTACAAGTTTTGGAAGGAGTTGTTTGCAGGTTTGGGCACAGAGTTGGTCCTCATTACAACTTATCATCCGCAAATAGATGGACATACTGAGAGGGTCAACAGGATATTGGAGGACATGTTGAGGACGTACGTGATGCATCAATAGCTAAAGTGGGAAGGGCTTCTTCCACTACTAGAGTTCTCTTACAACAATGGGTATCAAGAATATTTGAAGATGGGTTTGTTTGAGGCATTGTATGGGTGGAGTTGCAATACTCCCATTAGTTGGAGCGATCTGGTGAACAAGGTGTTGATTGGACCGGACATGCTGGTGAACATGGAATATGAAATGCAGGTGAAAGTCCATGATTTTTTCAATGTGTCATTGTTGAATAAGTATGTTAAATATGTTGATCATTTGATTGACTGGTTTGTATTGTAGGTGGAACCAAATGGAGAATTCCAGCGAGAGCCTCAGTGTATATTGCAAAAAAAAGTGATCATGCTCTGAAACTAAGCAATTGAGTAGGTTAAAGTGTAATGGAAGAACCTTGGGCCCGATGAAGCTACATCGAAGATGGCAGATCAGATGTGGGCTATGTATCCTTCATTGTTTGTCAATTCAGGCAAAGCATTTTTGGTATGGTGCTTTGGTATATGTCTTTGGTATATGTTTTGGTACATGTTTGGTGATGTTTTGGTATATGTACATATGTATATGGATGTAAGTACCACCATGAGATATGTTATAAAGCTCTAATAAGCGGTATGGGTGACATGTCATTATAGTTGTCATGTTGTCATGTTGGTATGCTTTTCAGCAGGGTGATCATTGTAAATACTACATCAAGCTATGTTATAAAGCTCCATGGGCAATATATTTTCTTTTCAGCAGTTTTTCTGAGGTATAGATGTGGTTTAAAATTGAGGATGGTGTCCCCCAAGGGGGAGAGTTCTGTAACAACCCTGCTGAAAATTCCATGTAATAAAATTTAATAAAGGAAAAAATAATAAGCATAGTTGATGGGACACTTATTCCAATTTGAATGTTGGTTAAAACATCCTAGTGGGTGTTCATTTGGTTTATTATGGCTAAAGAAATTGGCAAAAGAAATGGCTAAGGATTTGGAAAGGAAAAATGGCATTTTTGGTACATCTATTTATGAAAATAAAGGAAGTTAGAAGAAAAATAAGGTGAAAGGTCACAGGTTGCATGTGAGGACGAAATTGAAGGAAAATAATGGAAAATGAATAAAATAGAGGCCTAATTGATAAAAAAATATTATGAGGATCAGTTGGTACCTTTTGTCAATTCAGTTTTGGAGCTCTCTCATTATTCTCTCTCTCTCTCTCTCTCTCTCTCTCTCTTGGACACTTAGAGTTTTCTTGGAGCACTTTGGCATTCAATCAAGAAAGGCAAAGAAGGAAAGAGGAAGGAAGGAGCAAGAAAGGAAGAGCAGGATCAAGAAGCTACAGCAGTATTCTTTGCAGGTATCGATTTGCGCGTGCGTTTTCCTTGCTATATTTGGCATGCATGGTATTCTATGTGGTACTTTTGTTGTTATTGAATGTTTTTTGTTAGGTATGATAGTGTTTCAGCCTAGCCTTTCCATTTCTAGATAGACATGGTGTGATGGGGTTCTCATGTTTGGTTAAGCTGGATTTTCGGATGGATTCGAAGTTGAGTGAGGTGGATCTCTGAATGATAGAACGCATGGCCTAGTAACCCCTGAACCAGACTGTGCGTTGCGGTAAAGCCGAATTTTGTGTTGCCTCGATGGGAATCCTTGTTGGTGAATGGAAGGATATATAGTAAAGCCAAGAGGTGGATTGCACTTTGTTGGGCCTAGTAATCTTGGGTTGGGATATGCTGTAAATCCTGGAGAGTGGGTCTTAGTTTAGGGCCTAGTGATCTGGTGTTGATTGTAATAAAGCCTGAGAGGCTAGGAGACAGGAAAATTCCTCACGGTGTAGGTGGAAAAATCCAGTGGCATCTATACTTGTTTGGCCTACTGATCTAGTGGAGATTATGGTAAATCATGTTATTACATGTTCATTGTATTGGCCTAGTGATATGGGGTGGATTACGGTAAAGCCTGGTTTCTATTGATGAGGGTGAGGTGATTTAGCCTCAGGATTCCTTGCTTGGTTATTTTGGTTTGAGTCCCACATTCATGCTTAGAATATGGCACAGGGTTGAATGACTGAAGAGGGATTTGGCTTAGCCATTCCATGGTCGGGTGGAACATGGTAGTCCCATCCCGAGTTTGGATTTTGTATCATCAATATGAGGTTGTTTCTCCTTGTATTTCTATGAGTATTATATTGGTTTATATGTGGATCATATGGCTGTGATTTATTTGGTATTTCTATTGCTATTATGTTGGTTATGTAAATGTTTTATGACAGTAGCTACATATGGATCTCATCATGTTTTTACTTGTAAATGAATGAACAATGTATTTGTGACCTAATAGATGATAATGCAGCAAATGATATAAGGGAACAATGCTCCTTAATGATTCTCAGATAAATGAGACCCCTATGCTTAAATATGTTGTTTACTCCTGTAGAGTACATATTCGTGATATGTTTGAAAAAATCCCTATCATGGCTAGTAGGGGTCTAGTTAAGGTCTTGTTCAAGTATTTGCATTTGCATCATCATTTCTTTGTTAGCTTTATATTTTGAAGGTGTCATTCAATTTTGGGCAGTGACTTGGGCTTTGGACCTGAAAATGTGGCTCAAATCTCGGGGACTCTGGCACAATATTGAGAAAAATAGTCCCTAGACGCGAGCATGCCTTGTCATGAGAGCATCTAAAGCCTCCTGGACGTTGTCAGGTGCATATCAGGGGAGCGTCAAGGGGTCAAATGGTCTAAAACCTCAATGGGACACAGTGGTTGGTTACCATAAAGGTTTGGATGGTTCTTAGGAGTATTTTTGATGATGTGGAAGGTTTGTATGATGTGTTTCCATCGATTCCATTTCCTTAAGGTCACTTAGGAAGTTGAATCCAATTATAGTAGCCTCTCGTCACATGTGTTTCTCCGGTTGGGCCGTTACTTGGGTAGATGTGGCAGGTGGGTGTTACATGATGCAAAGGCAAGCTCCTACTCCTTATTACATCTAGTTTTATGTAGGCTTCGATCTACAGGAGGCTGCTACCTCAATATTTTTGCAACCTACTATTGGGTTATGTTATATTCTTTCCACGACAGGGTGTCACAGGCCCCCTGTATGTTGTGCCAAGCGCTGTCGGGGAGTCACAAGGGGGGTGGCTACCCACCTTTCTTGGGAGTAAGCAGGGGGGCGGTAGTCCCCCTGCACTGGGTCCAGGGAGTGCCCCAAGAAATTTTTTTTGGACCCTATATTAGGTGGGTGGAGCTATCTGTGGTTTTGTGCATGGGTTTCGCACATGGTTTTGGACATGATGGTTTTCTGTCCATGGTATTTTGTAGATCCGGTCAAGGGAACTACGATTATGTTTTAATCTAGGGTTAATGGATTGGGGTTTATGGATGCTTCAGCATGTATATATATGTATTGTAACATTGAAAGGAATATAATGAAAAATCAATCTGGTAGTCCCAATTTTGGGATACAGAGGAAAATTTTTGTGTATATCTGTTTTATGTTTTATGCTCTCGCCATTGTTTATTTTGTGTTTTTAGAATTCGTATGTAGGTAATTTATGTACAGGGTTAAAACCTACACCTACAACATGCAAGGAAGCTCCAACTTCCATATGTTTTATGCAGGCTACAAGCCACATGGGGCTCCTACCTTAACCAACTCCAATTAGATATTTATCAAGCCACAACTTGAAAGGAGACTACAATCCCCTGATACAAATAAGAAACAACAATGTGATGGTTTATTTGGTCATAAATTCTTCATATCTCCATCTTCAATTTTTCTTCTTCTTTCCTTCAAATCTGCTTCACATAAGCTTCATATGTGCTAGGTAACTACTGCATAACACCTCAATCAACTCTCACATGTTCTCCAACTCTCTAACACTTCCATGCCTTCCAAAATCGCATATTTTATAAAGATAACTTGTTGTTTTTTTGCATACCATATAATAATATGAAGTGAACATGCTTGAATATTTTCCTTCCACTCATTCATTCCCAAACTCTTCATATCTTGAATATTAGAACACAAAAATAAATAATCCATCCAATATTAATTTCAGCCACATTTAATGATTAAATTCATCAACCTAATGCCAACATCATGTAAAATTATAAGAGTAACATATGAGAATTCATTCCTCATGATCAATAACAACATTTATCATTAATGCATCACAACAATATTTGATGCATCTTTTCCTTTTCCTTGGACTTGCATCACAACATATCCATGTCACTGTCTCAGCAGCCTTGTTGTCATGGAGTCTTGCCTTGCCTTTGTTGTCATGGAGTCTTTTCATTTCCTTTCATCAAAACAATTCAGCTCATTCAACAATTTCACATCATAATAAATTCTTCAATATAGCAATCTCTGCAACATATTTCCTAAAGCATTTTCCATCACCCTTGCTCTTGTTCCTGCATATCAAACATGCTTTGCCACATACATTATTCCTTTGGTAGTACCTTGCATGCTCTTGTTACTGGTCTTTTATTTTTCATTTGATCCTTTTCCTTGCTGCTCTCCTTTTCCTTTGTTGTTCTTTTGCCTTACTACTCTTTTGTTGCTCTTTTGTTGCTCTTTTTCCTTTCCACTCTCCTTTTCCTTTTCTTCTCCTTTATTTTTCCTCTACCCAAGCTACTTATGTCTTTCTACTCCTGTAGTTATTTTTCCATCAATGATAACAATACCAACATATACAATAGTAGTATGGTGCATATAGAGAGCACGTTGACTCTACCAAGCAACCCTGCTTCTAGTGTCTTTCCACTATTCATGCTAGTCCCAACATGCCACCTATCACACTACTTTTAATCCGCTAATGTATCCTCAACATTACCTACCCATAACGTAAACATGGACATAATATAATCACATAAAATCAATTCATATCCACATGATACTAACCTTGTAGATTTTTCAAGACTACTCTTTCCACTTGATTCCCCATAAACCAAGAACCTCTTCAAGTAATTCAGTTGCATAAGCAATCATTCCTCCATAAGAATGACCCACAACGACCTTGTCATAACACAACATACATACATGCATATATCCATATAGACATTAGCATAAAACAATCATGATTCCTGACAACCCTGTCAGACAACAACATATATACATACATGTATATAAACATTAGCATGAAACAATCATGATCTATGACGACCCTGTCATACAATGTCATACATAAATTCATTATACATATATAGACATCATCATAATCATAATCATAATCATAATCACAACACAATCACCAGATATCATAAGGTCAAGGTTAATATAACTTCCTTTATCCGTGCACAATATGCACAGCATTGCGAACATAGTTCCCAACATAGCCAAGGCATCGGACGCCTCAATTCATTTCACTTTACCTTTCCTGATTACCTTTTTCATGATTGTCTTGCCACCATCCATTCATCCCCATGGACCCAATGAATCCAACTAACTGTGATACTCTTGCCTTCAGTTACCCTTTTCTCATGCATCGGGCGGGTCCTACATTACTTATTGCATACCACAAAGCTCTCCTCAAACTCCATTAAATTTCCTCTTCCCATCCAATTCCCAAGACCATTGACACAAAAAAGGCAAGAACCAAAAACAAACAAGAAGAAAACCATGAAAAACCAATAGTAATACGACACCACAAACAAAGTGGCATGACCATGCACAAGACACAAACAAAACCGCAAGCCAAGCGCAAACAAATCACAGAGCACCAAGAGCACAAGACTTCCAATAGACACCGTGACTCAATCCCCCATGGTTCCCAATGCTTCCAAGGGAAATCTCAACCCGAGCCTCTTTTAATATTTCACGACAATCTCTTTTGCCATGCAATCCCTACATCATACTGCCATAAACACATAACTTCCAGTGTATAAATAAATATAACAATATACCAGTTACCTTTCCTTGTTGTTCCAAGCATGTTGCCTTATAACTGAACACATCCATGCCATCTCTCAAGGAACTCCAATTCCTTGACGAAACAAACCATAACTAGAAACTAGCTAATATACCTATCAAATACATGTTCATGAATATAGAACATATCCAAATAATGTTAGAAAAAACCAAGGTTAAGAAGACTTCATGTATTCATGCAAAGAACTCATTCATTTGGAATTACATTTCCAAACATAACCAAATGAATTCTCACCCAATTCCTTTCTTTTAACTTTTACCTTGTTGCAATCGAGTTTTACTATGTACTGTCACATCACCCAACTATTAGTTATGTAAACAAATCAAATATTACCTTGTCAGGCTAATACCAAGCATGCGACCCTACATATGTCCACACATGTCAGTCACATGTTCCAAAGAACAAGACATTATATCTATTAATTTGAAATCATCCTTTACCAAGACTAATAAACATGTCATAATCAACAGTCAAATCACAATCATTAATCATAATACTACAACTAGCACCCACTTACACTCAAGTGCATATCGGTTGTCTCAGAACATATTATGTTAGTACAACTATCTTAAACCAAGATCATTCCTTCATGCAATATTAGAAACACGTACTCATATCATGTACTTAATCAAACATTTAAACAACCTATAAGCATACCATGTTAAATAAACCAAATAGACGACATAATCAAAATCATACCTCAAAGTATCTCAGGGGAGGCTATCACATCTACACAAGTCAGTCCAAATTAATACAACACAAAATCACAAATATATCAACTCATACATGAATATCATAATGATAACCATCTACACAAGCTAATTATATTAACATGATACATATACATCAAGATCTTAAATGCAGTGACCATAATCATCATGCATATGAATGCAATGCATATAACAACAAGTTACTATCACGCATGACTAACCGACGCAATTGTACATGACCGCACTAATAAACTAGCATCTATCATGGATGTAACAACAACAACAATAGAAACATGCATGTGTATAACAATAATGCATATAAAAATCATTAAACAGCATACCTACATAGCCAACATACAAAATTGTACGATGATCTGCTCTTACCTCGAGGTCCAGTGTTGCAACCTCGCTCTAATAATCTGCTTCTCCTGCTCTATCTCAGCCAAAATATTAGCATCATAACATACTGATAGCATCATGATGACCTAAATTTCATACAATGACTTCACGATGCATGTCTGGCCTGCTTTACATGCATAACCATAACCGTGACAATACACGCATAAAAACATATAGACACTGACATGCATAACAAATGCATATATAATTGACATGCATTCATGACAAACACATCCCAGCAAAAACATCATCAACTTCTACATGACAACACCATTGTAACCATGACCATCATCATGCATACATAACAAGCCCATATACAACCTTCATGCTTGCATGACAATCCATGTTCCACCCATCTAGTCCAAGGGTTGAACCATGTTCTGATACCACTCTATGATATCAAATATCACCCAAAGAGAACATAAACCAGCTCTGATACCACTCTATAACACCTTTCTCCCACATTTACCCAATTTCACTGATATACCAGGGTAAGCATGTGACGAAGAGTTACTATGATATGACTCAACCTTCTAAGTACAATTAAGGAAGTGGAATCGACAAACTGAAGATTTAAAGACCTTCCTTAGAAGATACAGGACCCCCAGGGGCTAAACAACCACCCTAGATTCCCAAACCCTGAGTTAATTTCTTTTTCACTGACCTAAATTCCCAATTGCATGCACAAGTCAACATCGTGTTGTGCTATGCAACAACCCCCCGTTTTTATTTATATATAAATCTCTTAGGAAATTATTATATAAATAAATGGGGACCCTTTAAATTTTAAAAACATAGGAAAATAAAATATTTTAGGGTTTTAAAAGGATAAATTTGATTTTTTTGAATAACCAAATCCAAATTCATTAGGCCCAAACAACTCGAATGAGCTTGCATTAAAAAAATCTCGACTATCGCACTTCACAAGTCTTAAAATGAACAATGCCCCATTTTATCCTTTCAAAATTTGCGATGCAATAAAGAATAACCCCCCTAGAACAAAACATGTCCAAAACTCAAAAGGCTTAGGTATTGTTTAAAAAGCTACTTTATATCAGGACTTGCCCACATCACAATTTTATAACGAACATGATATATGAAAAACACGAGGACCATTCTAATTGCGATATGCGATAAACCATCAGAACATGTTAAAACAATTAACACAATCTATAAACATGTCGCGTCCAGATGAATCGCAAATTAGCAAACGGCTCACCGCTCCTTTCACCTCCAATCTTCTGATTACGATAAAGCTACCTGTTAAAAGGCGTGATTTTAATAAAATCATATGAATGAATAATTCAAAGGAAAAGCCACGCTTCTTAATCATCAGTTGGGCCCGCCCTAATGCCATGTCATTCTCATGATTTCGCAATCGCAAAAACCCTTTGGCTATATATATTCCCCTCTACTCCAAAACATCTGATTGTGATATTGCGATAATCGCATCTCGCACTTCCCATACCCAAAGAACCGATATAATGATATCGCTATTGTATATCAGCAGAACACAAAGAAACAAGTTTTAAATACCATTTGAAAGGTTTTTGTGATAAGATATATTAATGAGATAATAAATTACCACACAAATCCATGATTTCAGTTATTAAAGATTTCTAAGGGTATTTATGGTTTAAATCTCCAAGGTGATTTGATGGCCTGTATATAGATTTGTTCACATTTAAACTATGCTTCCCGAAATTTCAAGCCTTGTATGTTCAAACGCTTCTGCATTTCAGACCTATTGCTCTTCATTCCTCTATATTTCCAATTTGTAGGTTTAACCCGAGAAGAAGTTGTGTAACAGGATGACTAAGACAAAGAAAGGAAAGAAAGCCATGGAGACTTTACAATCTGCACCTTCTTCTTCCGATGTAACAGAGATGCCCCCACTTTTCTTAGACACTACATGCACAATAGATAGTGGAACATCTTCGTGGGAATCCATGTACCGATTGCTCGAAAGCGAAGGGCCTAAGGTAATACAAAGAGTGACAACAACAGAAGCTACTTCCTCTTATGAAGCCTCCAACTATGAAGCTTCCAGCTCTTTTTTTAACAGGATCACTGCTCGACCCAAGTTCCTTGATTATATGGTAAAATGGATAATTGAGAATATTAACATTGCCGATAGGACATTCTTGACTTCAAGAAAAACAGTCAGTGGGTCCTTTACAGCTGAAGACTTGAAGAAAATGTAACATATACCTGACCCACAGAAGGTGTATGACAAATCTTTCCTTGAGCACTTTGCAAGCGAGAATGAGGTGGCATCAGATCCAATTAAACAACAGAGATCCTACCCGAACAAACATAAGCATGAGAAATTGGGTACGTACTCTATATCTTCTCTTGTCGCTCCCTATTCTTATATCGCAGCTATGATGTGTAGACTATTTGGGCACCCTAATACAACTAATTTTTTAGTTGAATGGGTTCCTCTTATTGAAGTAGCAGTCAATTCTTATATAATGGATTGGGGCACTATCCTTTCAAATAACATTTCCTTCCAAATTCGAGAGTTTGGGCAACATCGATATGTTACTACCAGAATAGTTCCACCATTTTTTATGAGTGTATATATCATGGATGCAATCTATTTCACTACCAATTTCCCAAACATGGGATCAAAATAAACCATTGAAGATCCCACTCCCATCCATATATATCATAAAACTTTGTGGGAATCTAATTTCCACACCCATTTCTATAAAAATTTCCAAGGAGTTATGCTACCCATTCACCAAACTGTTTTTGACAAAAGAGCCCCAAGATTTTCTGATGAGACCAAAATTGATTTCATACCAATAGGCAGGTGGTTTGGAGAAGATATTTTTACCTATTTTAGAGTCTATGGAATTCTAGCAACTCCTCATGTTCTCCCATTGTATGTCCCGGATAAACTATTGGTTAGGGAGATTGCATATCAAACTGTAGGGGATGGACTAACAAAGACCCTAAAGGAATCCAAGAACTATCTTTGGCCTTCATTCCCCATCCAATGCGGTGTTTATGCTCTACATGATTTCAAGGATGATGCGCTTGAAATTGATAATATTACATGTTTGAATCTTGCTACCATTCCTAGCAGACAATTTGACTCTAACAAAGTTGCACATTATTTCACTGCCCAAGTGAAAATGTGACAATTCAGTCATGAAGATGACGAATATGATGACCTATTTGAATTCTTGGAACTATTTTCACAAGTGCATAATTTGGCTATGTTAAAATTGAATCCAGAAGGGTAGCCCAATTCCAAGAATACAGAGAAAGAAGACTGCAAAATGTCCCTTTGGATTTGTTGAGGATCCCTCAATTGATTATCCAAGAGGAGCAGGATTCAGAACAAGGCTTAGAGAAAGACTCAGAAAAATTCTCATAACAAGGTTCATAGAAGAATTCGGAACAGAGGTCAAAACAAGGTTCAGAGAAGAATTCAGAACAGAAGTCAAAATAGGGTTCAAAGCTGAATTCAGAGCAAAATCCATAGAAGAGTTCAAAAAATAATTCTAAACCGAAATCAAAACAAGTTTCCAAGGATATTGAAGTGGAAGATAAATCCAAATAAGTACATATTGATGAAACTCCCTTCAAGAATCAGCTGGATGAAGCCTATAAACAACTTGATGAACAACTGAAAGGACAACAAGGGGTAAAAAACATTGAAATAGAGAAAACATTAAACACACCCCATAACACTGGATAGAGCTTGTTTACTGATAGGACTACTGATAAAGTTTTCACTACAAAGGAAGTTGAGATCGTCCCAACATTCCCTTCATCTAAAATAGTCCTTAAAGTGGAATAAATTCCTCCTCTTGACGTCTTTTATAGTACCAAACATCAAGTTGTGGTGAAAAGACAAAGAAAAAGGAGAAGAACAAAACCATCATTAGTAGTCATTCCTCGTGACATTCCTATGGATATAGTATGGAAGGATACACCAATTGATCCTTCAGAAAATTTGACAAAGTTGTCACAGTTTGCAGGTTCTTATGCATCTGCTACAATTGACAAAGCAACAGAGGTTATACAACTAGTCAGAGAAAAAGAAGAAAGAATCCAACAGTTAGAGTAGTAGTTAGCTGAAGAAAGACAAAGTATTGACCATCAAATGAAGACACAAATGTCTCAACTCCAGCAGATATTTGATCAATTAAAGCTCCAATATCAGGCAAAGACTGGTACTAAGGATTTCTATATACAACAGCTCCAGTTTTCACTTGATCAGTTGAAGGACAATCCTAAAGTCGAGGATTTTATAAAAGAAGCATTAGAGTTAAACACTCCGTTATCAAGGCAACAAGCAATGTTCTGTCAAAAAATATCTATCATCAATCCACTGTGTGTTACAAGTGATTCACTGATGAATCAACCATCTGATCTGAGGGTGACTTTCAATGACATTGATGATAAATCTCAGAATTTATAACATCGCAGGATACTCCATAAGGTAGAGTAGTATATCTTCCCATAATAGAGGATCTCACAAGAAAATCCTCTTTACTGATTGGTACATTCAATTGAAACAAGAAGAAATATAAGTCTCTAGGGAAACTAATGTTGCAAATAACATCATTGAAACTATCAATGATAACCTGCACAATGCTAACCTGATTCAAGAATGCCCACCTGATAGTCTTCCTGATATCAAAGTCCTAGAAAGATAGTGGAAAGAAACTTCAAAATCAAAGGAAGAATTGATTAAAAAGTTGACCAAACTCGGTTGGGAAGTGTATTAGAGATATCTTGTGAAGCCACACAGTCAGTGGCTAATGCTACGTTGATTTGATGACTCATCCACCCATATGCTTCCTACGCTTTCAGATGCAGTGTACATAGGAAAACTACACATGAGGACAGGTCAGTCTCCTGAAGTTAACCCAATAATGGATATTTATGAGCTCAAGCGGCGAATGAAAGAATATACACAATCACATTCTTGATCTTGTCATTTCAACAATTTCTATTTCTATATTTTTTTCACTTATTTTAAGGAGAGTTGTTTTAACCTCCTCAAAACTTTAATGAAATGCCTATTTTTGTACTTCATTTTTATTATATAAACCTTTTCATGTCTACAAAGAAAAGGTCCCCAAATTTTATAAAGAAAAACTTTGGAAGCTTTCACTACTGTACTTTTGAAGTTTGTCTTAGTAGAACGACCAGCTCAGGGTCCTGAAGTTTTGTAGAGAAGGCATTGGAAGGTTTCACTTTTGTACTTTTGAAACCATCTTAATGAGAAAGACTAGACTGGAACTATTTCTTTCATGAGCAGAGTCATATACATCGGGCACTTTTATCATTGTATATTTGGTTTGTTTATGAATTGATAGTCATTTCTCTTTATATTGTTCATTATATGTATCATTTCTAATGCAGCTCTGTATTAATTCACTTCTGAACATGATAGAATTTTCATCCTTAATACACATATGAATAATTTTTTAACGTTATTTGATGCAATATGTGTTTCATCAATTAATTTGGTTAACTATTTAATCAAAATAATTATCTTAAAATCTTTTCATTTTTGTAAGTGTTTAACAATCTTTATTATCATACACTAAGGACAATTATTCTAGATCTTATAAACATAAGTAAACCCCGGGTAATACATAGATTAATATACATGTATTCTAGTTTATAAACCACCCCATCTATCACTTAGTTTTTGGTCATAAACACTCTATCCATTCTATCACATTTTTATTGGGAAATGGGTCCCATTATATCCAGTCATAGCCACTATTCTAAATGGATAAGGCACAGTATTCAAGTCCCCGACCTGGTGGTTTTCTCCCACGTTGTTGCAACAATTTTCGAGGCATCAACATTTTGGCGCTAGAAGGAGGGCCACCGACTATGAATGGAAAAGATAGATCAATCTAAATTAAAAAGGCATTCCAAGAGTCACTCCCCCTCAAGATCACCTCCAACTTCTAGATATTCATCCAAATTTCCTATTTCTAGATCAAAAGTTGATAAATCACCTCCTAAATATCCTAGTACATTTCCTAAAGCACCCTCTTTAGATTACAATCCTGAATAACATGAGATCCATACTTTAATAAATAATTAGGAGAAATCTCTATTTCAATAGAAAATCATGTGCTATCTAAAGCTTCTATAGGAAGTGTAACTTCTAATTTAAAAAATACACGGATTGTAACTCATTCTCAAAGAGAGAAGCTTGGGGTTCCTACATTTGAGTTTCCTCTTCCTTATTTCCAAAAGAAGACAAATAAATCTGAGTCACAAACAGCTACTAGTGAGGTTTTGTCAAATTCTCCTCCACAAACACCTTCATTCCCTCCATTCATTCATGTTAATACCCCTTCTTCTCAAACTACCAGTGCTAGTTCATTTAGCACAAATACACAAAATGCCTCTTCTTCCACACAATCAACCTCAATATCCACCAGTTCCAAAACTCCAATAATGGCAAGAAGACAACAACAACAATCTCCACCACCAGTCAGGCCATGGGCCAATCCTGGAGCTGTGCAAATGGAAACACCTCTCCATGATCTACCTAAGCATACTAAAAGATCGCTACCAAAATTTATCCTAATGACGGGTTACCTAATGAAGAGCACCTCCATAATTATATGTTAGCCACTAATATTAATGGAGTAGTTGAAGAAGACTATGTAGTAATATTATTTCCCTACACCCTCCAAGGATCAGCGGGTTCATGGTATTTTTCATTACCAACAGGGTCTATTACTAATTGGGACATGTTTGAAGAATAATTCATAGCTAAATTCGGTGATGACCACACAATTTCATCCCTTATTAATGACCTTTCTAATTCAAAATCTAATTCAGATGAAAAGATTAAAGATTTCAATTCCAGATTTAATAAATTGCTAAACAAAATCACAGCCACATCAAGCCCTGGCGTTGATGTCCAAATCGAGTGGTATATTTCTTCTTTTCCTTCCAATATAGTGATTTTTGTGGATAGAGCCAATAAGGCTACTTTAGTAGAAAACATGAAAGAAGCCTTGTTTGTAGAAAAGAGAATAGTTTCATTGGAAAAGAAGACTGCCCAAGAAGAAAGAAAGACGACAGATGTCACATTTAAGGATGCATATAAGAAGAAATCCCCTAAGGATCCCTTTGTTCTTGAAGGATTGCAAAAAGTCCTTAAAACCATGTCAAATGAGATGGTGGAAATTAAGAAACAAGTGGTTGAGTCCTCTTCTAAGAAACCTTTTAGATCCTTCAAGAGAAATTAGACATCTAATCATCAACCTCTAAATACAATATCCAATGATGAGTCTGATTTAGATGAAGATGATGAAGAAACTGGATTATCTGATGATGAAACTGAAGATGAAGAATTGGTTGAAGTACATGGTATATGGGATTTTATCCTACCTACTTCCAATGATGAAGATGAGAAAGAAGATTTACCTGTTAGAACTAGGAGTAAAGGCCCAACTGATTCAACACAATCTCACGAAAAGAAAAAGCCTTCAACCTCTGCTACCAAGGATAAAGTGGTCAGTAAAAGTTCTTCTTCTACATCTCCTGAACCAACCCCATCCTCATATAATCCTCCATCTTCATCCAAAACCTTGGTATTTGGTGATAACATGGAATATAACATAATGGAGGACATGAAGAAAGCCAGAGAAAATATCTCTCTTCACGATCTCAATAAGCTTAAACATCAACTTAATCTATTACTAAAAAAATTGAATGAAGTTATTGCTTCTCCTCTTCATGTTGCTTTGTTATCCAAAGCTTCTAGGGGAATGGGTAAGCCTCCTAATGATTCATCAAATAATATTGATTCCACTGATGATATCCTAACTGGCGATAGATCTAACTTACACACTCCCCCTTTCCTCTTGACTTATGAAATCTTCAATAAAATCCTCCATAACTACTTAATAGACTCAGGGGCCTCTTCAAACATAATGCCAAGATCAATCTGAATGAAATTAAATGTTTTACCCCAAAAGTTTGCAATCCACATTGTCCAACATGACAGAACAAAAGTGGAAGTCTTAAGGGAAATGGATTCAGTCAGCATTAGACTCTCTTCTAATCCAAAAGTTTGTCAAGTAATTTACATAATAGTTGTCAATATTCCTGAATTTTATGGTTTAATTCTTGGCTGCTCTGAGAAACTTCATGGCTATTTTACAACATATTGGTCTCACATGTGGCTCCCTTACAGCGGAAAGCCAAATCAAATCAGAATTGACCGAGAAAAACATTTGAAACATACAATAAATCATTTTGAAGATGAAAATGAACCAATGGATTTTAACAATAATATCATTGGAAGCTACTCTGCTGAGTTATTTTTAGGAAATTTCAATGCACATAAGTCACCTTTTTTGGATAACTCTATTACTTCCCAGATTGAGAATTTTTCTCTAGATTCGTCCATATGTATAAATCATGTAGATAAACCATTAGTTAAAACTTTATTTTGGACATTATATTTTGATGGATCTAAATCCAATGATGGTGCAGGAGCCGGTTGTATATAATTAGTTCAGAAGGAGAAAAAACAACGCTAGCACGTAGGTTGGAATTTGAATGCACAAATAATGTTTTTGAATATGAGGCATTAATCTAGGGTTTGTATAAAGAAATAGGTTTTGATATGAAATATCTTCAAGTATTTGGAGATTCTGAAATTGTTATCAAACAAGTAAGAAACACCATTCATTATCTCTCTGGACATTTAAAACATTATCAATCATTGGTTCAAGACCTTACTTCACATTTTTTAGCATTCAACATATCTCCTATCCCTAGACTTCAAAATGCAAGTGTTGACCTTCTTGCTAATATAGCATCCAAGCTTATACCATTAGAGGACTACAGTCTAGATAGCTTTTCCATAGAATTATTTTTTCGACCATCCATTACCTAAATCTGTGGTAAAACTTGAATATCTTTATGACCTAAAAGACATATTTAAGAAGGTTATTAATTCTAAACTCCAAAGTCCAACCTTAAGGTTTTAACTTGTAAAACTTGGAACTGATATATCAAACCACAAAACATCAATATAGGACTTGGTCTCTCCCCTGATGAGTGATTAACCTTTATTATTTTGTTAAAAAGGTATAAAGGTATCTTTGCTTGGAGCTATGATGATCTTAAAATATATGATACCTCTGTTGTCAAGGTTAATCCTCTCTACGGACAGAGACGATCCCTCTAGCCCAATGGGTGGGTCTAGCAAATGAAGTAACAATCAACTAGACATCTTCCTAGGTTACAAATGAAAATAAGAACGAAAGATATGTCCTACCTCATTCTTATGCTATTCTGATTTCCTTTGTTGAAGACTCTGAACCACTTGTATCGTGGGCTTGTTCCTGATTCTCTTAGTGTTTATGCACCTGCACAAGTAATCAAGAGACAACAAAGCATGCCAAAGCATTTAGCAAATCCAATAACAACCTACTTAATTGATCAAGGAATGTCAAGCTAAATACTACATGAACATATATATTTTGGGAAGATGAAACAACAGTTGTATAATATTAGGAAATAAAGGGAAGCTTACACCTTGAGTGGTTATCCAAGTCCAAGCCAAGAAATCTCCAAACACTCCTTCTCCAAGTCAAATGAATAGTCTCTACGCACAAACTTAGCATAAGGGTGCAAATAGACATAGACCAACCATTTGGGAATGGGTGAGGATGAATTTTTAGGTTGGGAAATGGATTTAGGACCTCTCCAAAGATAGGATTAGGCCCTCATCTCAAGGAGGTAGCTCATATGGATAAGAGAAAGAGGCCAAGTTGGGAGGATTTTACCTCATCTATGCGAAACAACCTCCACCTCGTCGCTCTGGAAGCTTCTAGATCTCGAAGCTTCTCATCCTCTTTGGGAAAATTACCTTCGTGGATCATCCAAGTATGCAAGGGAAAATGGTGATGCCATCACTGGTCAAGTACAGTGCAACAAGTGACCATCGTTGTTTTAAGCCTTATAAGAGCGATGATCCTCATTTTAGGGTTTTAAGAGCTATTCCTTCAGGGAAAGCTCAAGGCATTTTCCAATCAAAGCATTAAGAGGGATCTGAGCTACATACATGGATGAGTATACTATATAATGGTCATGATTTCTCCACTTCAGGGTATGTCACAGGGAAGTGCAGGAGGCATGACCAAATACTGTGTAACAGATGCCCCCTAAAGCATGAAGGGAGAACGAGGAGTGATGACTGAGATGCTTTACGAGCTCTTGGAAGGACAAGGACACACACCGTCAGGAGACCTGCAAATCAAGGATGCATATACATATCTGAGATCAAGAAATGAATCTACGACATGGGCACAACCATCTGAATAATGAAGACTATATGAAAAGATCCATGGTATGGACGCAGCCATCTAGATAATAGGGATCATCATAAATATAAAGTCCCATGGTATGGTCATAGCTATCCATATAGTAGAAACATGTGTAAAATCATGAACAACATATAACTCCACGCAACCTAAGTCATATTAGGCAAAACCCAGGGTCTTGCACTCCATCCCGACCCGATCAAAGTACGAATTCCAACATGCGCATGAACATCTTGAAATCGAACATGCTAGAAAACCACCTAATTACTGGCCAATGATGTGGTATGTTAACAGGTACGAGAGAAACCACCAATAATGACAATGGCTCTCAAGGTACAACTGTATAATCCGTGAATGTGATAATGAATTTGAAGTCGAACACTCATGAAAACACCCGATTGAAAGCCAATGATGTAGACCTGTCATCGAATGCGAAGAACTTGCCATTAAGGCATGCAAGCTCTAAGGTACTGAAAGGGAGTTTCTAAGCCATCTTTCTGGATAATGAGCTAAAGTCGACAGGAAGCGACCCATCGAAGGAGGGAAATGATGAATCCCCCATCACCGACACGAAACAAGGAATAAAGTGGAATAATTTTCAAGACGGTAGCAATGACTCAAACAATGTATAAGTAAATAAATACATATTGGATTTCTCTTGAACACTGGCGACACGACTCCGGAGTGTGGCAGCATCTGACTCGACATAGGACTAAAAGTCATGATGACAATATGGAATAGTCAAATGAGAGGCAAAAATGGATCACCCAAAACCCGGGAGGGAAAGTGATTGAGTGAGGATATCCCAAACCTGACACAAGAGCATAAGAGTGTCATGTTCAAGAGCGACATGCTGCCTATAAAAAGGATGTTTCATATTCATTTTTCCCCCGCTATTTCTAGCGAGTACCCCAATTATTTTTATCACAAACTTGAAGGGGATAACATATGCTTGTCATGTAAGTTCATTCTTAGAATGAATCCATCCTAGTAAGTTTTATGAGCCCTAGGAAGGAGAATCTCGGTCTCATCATGGTGCGAGCCTTTTGTCCTAAAATTTTAATGATTTTGACGTAAGATAACTCTGTGTCTTTTTCATATTTAGAGAGTTTGAAAAAGAGATGAAAAATAAAACTCCATCATGTCCCTTTTCATAATTTATCTCTCGAATTTGAAAAGGTAGAAAACAATATCTAAGAGAACCTCTTAACCATGTCGATCAAGGTGTAACTTTTTCGTAAATAGTCAATCTCAGCCCGAAAAGGGTAAATGTATACTGAGGTGACATTGATTCATTTACTTTAATGAGTTCAAAATGACAATTACTCGACAATCTTTTTAGTTTTTGAGAGTAAAAAAAGAACTCAAAGATGACTCCAGGGAGGTTCCTTTTTTGTTTATTTGATGAGTCTGAAAAAGAGATAAAATAAAACTCACAGGAATCAGTCAATAATGATCATTGTTGATTCAAAGATACCTGTAACTGCACAAAGAAATTCACCCATCCATGATATTGAGAAAAAATATTAAAATATCGACAAAAATGACTTGCAAAACTTATAAATAACCAAAAGTAATTTTATTTTTACCATTTTTACCATTTGTGCCCTAATTTTCTTGATTTTCAAGTGACTGTTACAGGAGATCCAAAGTTCCATTTCACGAACCATCTACAATAGGTAAGAGGCCCATCCTTGCTCTTGCATTTTATCACATTTTTATGCATTTTAAACGGTAATGTATATGCTATAAGGGAGGATTTTTAATTTTTAGGGCATCGACAATCATCGCGGGTATGGTCATCAGACCCGGGATGGTCACGCTCAAGCCCAAAGTCTCGCATGATGACATCGCTTTGTCTATAAAAATAGGCGCAATGGCACCAAGGCGAATGTTTTGGAAGTAAAATCCTCTTTTCAAGCAAAAATTTATGATTTTAATCCATGAAAAAAACATTAATTGGTGTTAAATGATGTTTTGCAGGAGATCATGGTTCTGGAATGGAAAGAAAAAGGCCATGAGGCTAAATACCACCAAGCAACTTAGAATCCTGAATCCATAAACACCCTAAGGAATTGCGGGTTGCTAAATTTCTTCAGGACCATAGGGTTAAGGGCCTAAATGGATTTACTACCCTATTTGATCAGTCTCTGGGATATAGATCAAGAGATCTTCATCATAAAAGGCCAAGAAATAGAACTTGAGGAGGTGGATATCCACTTCATCACTAGATTGTCCCGATGAGGGGAAGCAATCC
>APFE030581317.1:0-14449 GCA_000404065.3 Pinus taeda
ATTGGCTTGGGCGATATGAGATTGATAAAGTCTTTAACAATGGAGCAGTAAGAATCAAGACCATTGATGAATTTCAGACTCCTCTTATTGTGAATGGCCACCGATTGAAAATTTATCATAAGCCACTTTCCAAAGAGGAATTTGTCAAAATGTTCCAAGATAATTCTGCAATAAGGCTGGTGGAGAAGAATCCTTCTCCCCCATCAACCTAATCTTTGTTTCTTGTAGTTTTTGAAAAAAAAAAAGAGAAAAAGATAAAAAAAAAAAGAAAAAGAAAAAATGTGTATAAGCCTGAAAACCAATCATGGATTGGTAGTCTTATACATAAAATATAGAGTGAAAATCAGGGACACCTGACACTCTATATTTTCCAAAAAAAAAAAAACTCCTCTCCTGTTCTTTCCATCTTCACTTCATCTCACTCACCCATCCCATTTCATTTCACCTCCATCTCATTCTCATCACCATTTCACTTGATTCCACTCCATTTTCACTCCATTCTCATTCCATTCCATTCCATCAATAAAAGTCCCCCTTCAGGACTATTTTCATTCAGTTGATTTTCCTCTAAGCTATCTTTGTGCAGTTCAGGGGGTGTTGTTTCAGTTTCCGCAGCTGGGAACCGTTTCAGCAGCCAGAGCCAGTTTCCGCAGCTAGAAACGATTTCCGCAGCCAGCATCACTCTGTTTTCAAAATACAATCAACTGTTAGTGCCAAAATCATGAAATGCAGGTGTACGTGAGCTAAAGACATGGGGCATCTTCAAGATATCAAAGAAGAGCAACTGGTTAGAAACCTTGAGCAAAGATTGACAACGTTTCCAAAGGTATGATCAAAAATCTTTATCAAATAACATTTCAAGTCATAATTATGTATAGTTATTAAACCATAACTGGTTCTCCTATGTGCAATGATTTAATATATTAGCCCACTATCATTCTTATCCCGCAATATCACTCCACACACCTCGCATTCATTTCCCTAACGGTCCTATGATTACTCCGAGTTCAAACTCAAGAATGACTGCACTCCCATTTATTACCCATACTCTTAAGACGTGACCTATTGTTTTACGGCTCTTCCCAGCCATAATTTCCGCAGCCATCTGTTGAGACGTGTAAAATCTCATACACAGTCATCCGACTCGAGAGAATCCTACCGTTACTCCACTCGCTTATCACTCCACTTATACCATACTCCTCGCATACACTCATATTTCATTTTATGAACTCGGTCACCACTGCTCACCCACTGTTCCTCTTGTGATTCGGGCATTTCTCTATTTCTGACTGCAGTCACTACAGTTTACTCTACACTTTGATTGCAGCCACTACAGTCATCCTAAACCCTGATTGCAGTCACTACAGTCTATCCTAAAAACCCTGTAACAGAGCTACTTTTCCTTAACCCTCACACGCAGAAGAACCCTTTGTGGATTTAAAACAGAGGATGGGAAAATTGTTGAGAGCTGAGCCGGAAGGACCGAAATACTTGGAGGGTTATCCCCAAGTTAAGGAATTTTTGAAGAAAGTCAAATGGCTCCGATTTATCCAGAAATTCAAAGGGTATAACAAGGAGGTGACCAAAACATTTGCGAGGTCCTTTAATGGACAAATGGTGGAGGTTGGAGACTTGAAATTTACAGTGACCGAGGCCACAATAGCAGCTGCCACGGGCCTACCTCAAGAAGGAGAAAGGTGGTTTAAAAATAGAAGCGTGGACGATCAAATATGGAGAACCATGCTACAAAACCAAGGTATGGATACCACTGTATTCACCAGAGGCATCTCTGTGCATGTATTAAAAGAGGAATGGTCTTGTCTAATGTTAGTCATCCAGAAATTTATCACATGTGAAGGTCGTTTTGGCTCTATGTACATGTATCATGTCAGGCTGATGATGAATTTCATAGATGGTCACACTCTTAATTTGCCTCACTTTCTGCTATCAAGTTTGAAAAAGATGAGTGTTACGGTTCAAAAGCATGTAGGTAATATTGAACCTCATCTTTACCATCATGGGATCATAAAAATTCTTATTGAGGATCAGTTGAAGAAAACTAAGGATACATGGGAACAATTTTTAGCAAGAAACTACTTCCAAGAGCCATCTGAGGCCTCTGGAAGTATTCCACCAAAAATCCCAAGGAAAAGTAGGAGGAAGGAGAAAAATGTTGTAGCCCAAGACTCCCCTACAAAAGAAATTCAAGAAACTGTCCAAAAAGAGGAAGAAGACCAAGTTAAGAATAAGAAACAAAAGAAAGAAAAAGGCAAAATTACCACTCAAGAGGTCTATCCATCCCCTGAGCAATCCTTAGAAGAAGATTACCAGCCTTTGTCAGAAAGGCTAATACATCTTAAAGTTGCTGCCATGGCCAAGAAAAAGCAAAAAGGAAAATAGAGTGCACAAAAGAAAAGTATGAGTTCCTCCTTGAGAAGGAGCTCTAGGCTAAAAGGGAAGTGGAATAAAACCAAGGGAGATCAGTCCCACTTTATTGATTTAAGTGAAGAGGCACTTGAGAAATCTCCAGATCAGCCAAGCCTTGAATCAAGTCCTCCACGTGAGGAAAGCCCTTTTCGGCCGGAAAGAGAGAGCAGTCCTCCTCCACCAGATTTTGAGTTTAGACAGAGAAATTCACCTGAGGTAGATCCTAGTCAGCAAGAGGTATATAATTACCTGAAATCCTTAGAACAATCAGCTGCAAGACCAAGTACCTCTCTGCCACTTGATGCACAAGTTCAGTCTTTGAAACAGGAAGTATTTGAGCTAGAAGTCCTAAATAGACATATCAGACAAGAAAATGAAGCACTTAAAGAGCAGGGTAAAGTAGACAAGATTGACCATGATAATACTATGCTTCATTTAGGACTGTGGCAGAAGAAAAACAGAAGACTGAAGAAGAGATGAAAAAGGTTAAGCAGAGCATTGATTAACCTCAAGTTCAAATGTCTAGTTAGAAAGCCAAGGATGATGATGATGATGGCATCAAAGAAGAAGAAAAGAGGACTAGACGTCCTTGCAGAAGCCTCAGAGCATGTGGATTAGAGGGAAATAACTCAATTTTGGTTGCATGAGGACATGCAACACCTTCACAGTGGGGGTATGTTGAGCCTCAAACCTACACCTTCCTATACACCCTCTTAGCCTTCTTTCTCCACTCACTTCATTCACCTAGTTGTTAAATCATTGCATTATAGTCTAAAAATGACTGTTTATATGGTTTTCTAACTATACTTATGACTATTGTTTGGTTTAGTTTTTTGTTCATGCAGTTGCGGAAACTTGTCAGTTTCCGTAGCCAGCACATGATTCCGTAGCTATTTTGTTAAAAGCTGTGCTACAGGTGTCCTATGAAGAAACGAGTTACATGGGCAAGCTCCAGGTGGTGGATACATGGAACGTGTCCCTTCAAATCGGCCAAATCATCCATGGGAGGCCACGGTCAACCAAAGTCAAAGACAAGGCCAACCAAAGAGTTCAGCGGTGGCACGTCACTGTTTTGGGCACGTGAATGATACGTGGCATAGTCCTCAGCTCACGAAGGCACCAGCGCACCTGGAGATCGTTCCCAAGACTTGAATCTAACAGCCAACAACTCCGAATATTTAAGAAACATGATGATAGTTACACTAGATCTCGGCTGAAGGGATCTACGTGTCTTTAGAAATGAAGTTAATAGCGTAGAAGTTTGTTAATTAGATTTAGTATTTTGGCATTATAAATAACGCGTCGTTGAACGCTGTGAAAAAGATTTTTGATATGTATGAATTCTGAACTGTTTATGTGATTCCGAACTACTGGTTATCTTATCACCCCACTGTTTTTATATGCTGCTGTTCTAATACATGAGAAGACTTTTCTGAGTTCATCCGTGTGATTATTGGTTGACTGGCTGAAGTGGCTGAGGGCCCCTGCACGCTGAAGCCTTGTAAAGTGTTCATTTAGTTTTATTATGTTTTTGTTTTTATCATTAGCTTGTACATAATATACTGTTTGATGCTTCTGTTGTTTATATTTTCACCTTTGTTTTCTTAGAGCTGTAAACTGATCAGTGCTTTTCTGTAGGATTTCTTAGGCAGCCCGAGAAATTTTTCATCTTTTTGATAACTTTTGGCATATGAGATCATCTTGTCCTTCCTGCTAACTCTCATTTTCCGAAGTTTAATTTCAGCATTGTCCTTTTCAAGTTGTGATTTGCTTATTTATTTTTCTGCTATTTAGATATCATACTGCTCACCAATTTATGGTTTCTTTCTATGGTCAAGTGATTCTATCAGCAAGAAATCAGAATATTACTAACTGTAGTGTGATTTAGTTATCATATTGCTTACTCATGGTTTCTTTCCACAAGGTAGATTGAGCTGAATGGTAAAGGACTAGAAGAGTTCAAGTAGTGTGATTAGTTTCTTTTATGCAATTTACTTTCTTGTCATTTAGATATCATATTGCTTGACATGTTCACGATTACTTCCCCAAGGTAGATTGAGCTGAAGGGTAAAGGATTTGAAGAATTCAAGTAGTGTGATTAGTTTCTTTTATGCAATTTACTTTCTTGCCATTTAGATATCATATTGCTTAACTTGTTCATGATTACTTCCCACCAGGTAGATTGAGCCGAAGGGTAAAGGATCTGAAAAGTTAAAGTATTGTGAATTAGTTTCTTTGCTTTAAGTTTGAGTTTTTTTTTTAGCTTTTGCTTTCTTTTCATTTCAGCAGCAAGGATACTAGGCCATTGTCATTAGTTCACTATTTGATGCATTTATTTTCTCTTAAGAATTGATTTCATTTTAGTTATTGTAAAGCTTTCTTTTGAGCACTTTCTATTTAGAAACCATAACCGTCTACAATCCATACTTCACTTTCATCCTCACCATCACACATTAAGAAAAATAAATCCAGAAACAAACTAAAAAGCTTCAAACGACAAAAGACTAAGGAAATGGTTATCTAGTACATATAGTACACTTCACTTCGTCAGTTTACGAACCTCGGGTTGACATTTTAAATAGCAATTTAGATCACACTAAATTGACCAAACAGAGATCAAGATCAAGAAGTATCTTTCGATGCTTCTAGTCTGCGCACCAATTCTAGATTCCACACAATTAGTTTGTCAAGCCCACACCTTCCCTGACTGTCTACTAGCTTCACAATCCACTCATACAATTTAGAGGGGAAGGATGCAAAGAAAATTTCGTGGATTTCTATATATGACTAGCACTCCAACCATTGTTCCTTTGATACTCACAAATTCTTGTTTTCCTACATCGTGAACTTGTGAATCTGTCTGTCCAACCACCCTTAAATTTCTTTCTTTGTTGAATTCCAATGACATGACATCAAACATCCTTTATGCAGATCCCAGTCCCAGCAACGGAACCATTTGTTGGCTTGTTGGGTCCTAATCCAAGTTCAGAGGTGATTTAGGCAAACAAATCCTAGTACTACTATCCCTTTTGGCAACAGTCTGTGGAGCGCGAACTGAGGTCTCAACCAAAGTAGTATTGGGGGTGCTATAACTAGGTTTCCAGACCCTAGAGATGTCTGATGTTTTCAAGTGGTTCGCGGTTCGATCCCGTACGCACGTCGGTATGTGCGTTTACCCGTTCCTCACAGCCTGTGATTTTGGCTTTGCACAACCCTATTTAGGGGTTGAACAGTGTTATTACCCAAGTCCTTACTAGTAATCGTATCTGAGTTTATTAACTTGGCTTATTTGGATGCTTTTTTGTTATACTTAACAATATTCACAATTTATACAAGTGTGTGCAATAAATAAACAATATAATTGCAATTGTGATCAAACATGTAATAACTTAGAACAGGAACACATAATTCAGATAAAACTTCTCTTTATTATTCTCTTCCTCTGGCTACAAACTCTATTTGGCCCTGCGCACTTAGCTGCAAGGGTATGCGCACTCAAATGCGAACAACTAGGCCTTTGTGCACTTAGCTACAGAGCCTCTTCCTACTCTATGACCCAAGACACACTTAGACACTTCCTCTGTACTCTTATCTCCTCCTTTGCTCTTTTTTAACTTCCTTTTACACTCAGAGCTATTCTCTATTTATACAATCCCATGGTCCGCGGACGATGGGTAGGCCGACATTACATTCAACACTTAGGGCGGAGAACCCTATGACTCTAACATACACTTCATGCCTGCAATTCATGAAGCTTTATAATAATATCACTCAACTTGGGCTTTGAGCCTCAAAACTTGCTGTGGTGGGATTCCATGACCAGCAATCTGAGCCAATGTGATAAAAAGAGGCATAAAAAAATATTGGATCCAATCCACTGAGAATTTGTGCTATAGATGTGAGCCACAATATAAGCCATAAATATGAAAAGTGATCCACAAATCCATAGTCATAGTGCAAGGCTCAAAGCATAAATCAAATGAACCATAAAACATAAGAAATGGAGTCATGAAGCATTATAGCCATCGAAGTCCCTTCACATCAATGCAACCTTAGATCTTCACACTATTTCAGAAGATGTTTGAATTAAATTTCCTTTTAGAGATGGATCGATCACATATTTATAGAATTCCTTGATCAAATAAGTGACTTAAAGGAGCCAAGCTGACTTATCAATTTAGAGGGAATAATAAATATAAATTCTACTCAAAATGCTATTAAATATAGTTTGCACATGTCTTTAATGATTTCTTTCCCAATAAATTTTGTGCCATATTAAATAATAATATTTATTTCTTCCAATTGAATTCTCTTTGGGGAAGTTTGGTTTCCTTTAGGGTCTTTGTGTTCGTATGGGAATTTTGTTTCCCATAATAGTCCTAATTTTCAACAAATAATAGGGGAAGTGGAAATAAAAAACAATGGTCTTATAGAGGACAAGGTTAAGGGAAAATTCAAGGAAGACAAAATAACCATAGAAGAGAAAGCAATCATAGAATAGAAAATAGTCAATGAAGAGGAAACAATCTATAAAGAGGATGCATTTAAGGAAGAGGAAGAAGCAATTTTTAATAGGGGTCAAATTATTCAGAGAAATTCAATCAGAGAGACCTCCTAATATTAAACAAATATATGGATGAGGTCATGACTTAAGTCAAGTTTTATGCAAGTATTACAATAGAGTTGGTCATTATACAAAAAATTGTCTAACTCCAACCAATAAGATCTCAAAGTTCAAGAATTGTTCAACTTCAACATGATATGCAAATGATCAAGATAATGACAACTCTGAATACTTATTCATTTCTCTTAAAAATACAGAATTAAGTTCTTTTTTAGCCTCCAATTTCTCTTTCAGGAGTGATTATGAATATGCATGGATATTGGATACAAGATCCACTCAACACTAGGCATTTAGAAAAGATCTGTTTCGGAAATTTCTAGAATGTAAGTTCAACTCAATATTCTTGGCCAATGATACAAAACATACACCTCATGGAAAAGTTACAATGAGAATCTTTATCCCTGGCATTGGAGAGATAATGATTTCAAATGTTTTTAATGTTCAAACATCTAAAAAAAATTGACCTTATTGTTGATTTTCCAAGCAGAACATCAAATTATCATGGAAGATGGATTATTGAAAATAAAATCCACCAAAAAAAACACGACAGATTATGAATATGGTAGTCTTTTATGTTTTAAAGGCAAAGTAATTCCTAGGAAGCAAAATTTTTTGGGAGCAATAAATTTAGATATTTCCATCAAATTATGGCATGTATTCTTTGGAAATTTAAACTTAGAGTGTCTCTCAAAACTATAAAAATAGGGTATGGTTAGAAGATTACCTACTTTTAAAAGGGATAATGCAAACTGTGAAGTTTGCATTTATGAGAAACATAATTGAGATACATTTCCTACAGGATCATGTCGACAATGTGTTTGAAATTTTTTTCATAGTAATCCTTATGTACCACTAGAAAATTCTGCTGGAGAATGTTAATATTTTTTACTTTTCATTGATGATTTTAATCATATGACTTGGATGTATTTTTTAAAGGCAAATTCAAAAACATCTGAAAATTTTAAGACATTTCATCATCTGGTTGAAAAAGAAAGATAGGAACGTTAAGGAAAGATAATGATGGGGAATTCACTTTAAATGAATTCCAAAAATATTTTAGACATAAGGGGATTAAAAGGAAATTCATAAATTCTTATACTCCACAGAAGGAAGGAGTAATAGAAAGGATGAATAGAAATTTGTTAGGGACAACGAGATCAATGTTAACTTTCTAAGGCTTAATTTCCTATTATTGGGTTGAAGCACTACATACTACATTTTACTTAATAAATTGATTTCTCATTACTTCTTTGGATGGAATCACCCCATATGATGAGCACCATTATTGCAGCAAGAATGATGCAACTCTTGGGGATACCAAATTGACTTCATCAACCCGGGGTTCGTACAAACTTGGAGGTGACAGTGATATATACACAAATAGATGTAATGGGTCCACTCTTTGTGAATGCTGATCTAGTGATAGACCACTAGGGTTTCTCAAACCAGCCTTCTATTGATTTAGAAGAAGTTTGATTACCAATGGAGAAAGGGGAATTTTACCCTAATTGAGATAATTTAAATATTATCTATTATAGTAATGAAAGACTAAAATAAATGCTTAAAACAGACCACTCATATAGATATTTGTTAAGATATATTGCTTTAGAATAATTCTAAGCTAACACATGTGAAACCCTAACTAACCTAAGAATGCAATCTGATCTAATCAAACACTCAACTATTGTGCATATGAATGAACATAACAACCTTTTTATTTTTACCTTTTTTATGTGAAAACATGAATGCTAATTCTTCTTGATTGTATGGTAGGTGGGTTAGGTGTGGAGAGAGATGGATGTGATGGGTTAGATGGCTTGAGACGAAAGCAGGGGTCTTCTCCTATCTTTTGTGATGCGTTTCTCACAAATTGGCCTCAAAACAGACCATTACAGGTTGTCCTACAAGATGTCTACTAGATGTCCTAATTCACCCACACAATCCCCTGTATTCCTACAAGAACATGCCAAAAGCATAAGTAATTTGGACAGTGGTATAGGGCTTAGGGAAGGTGAGCGATGGGAGGAATACGACAAGGAAGTGGTTAGGACTTCCTCGGGACTCAAACCAAAGTTTGTATGATGGTTGGATTTGCTCAACAAGCATAGCAAGTTGTTCTTATGAGATGATAACTCAATTTTTGGACTTAGTGGCTTTTGGCGATCATGGATGGGTGAGGTTAGGCTGGGGCTATTGATATGAGATTCTCCTGCACTATTGAAACTCTTGCAATATACACATCATTGGAATTTTACCTATAAATCATGTCAAAACAAGAAAGGTTTCCAACAACATAAGAAAACATAATTTCATCATTTATTTGCCTAGTTCATGCATGGAAATACCTGCAGCCTATTTTGAAACACCATGAAATCTAATAAAAAGTTGTAGATATCAGAAATAACAACTGCAACCTATCCTTGAAAACTGAAAGATGATGGCCTAATTAGCAGAAAACCCTAAATTTCATAAGAAATTAGAATTCTATCTTTTTGGGGCTGAATGGGAGTTTTCTCTCAAACCGTGGTCCTTGAAGGGAGGAATGAGTCAATATCGACCCATTATTAGCCTTTTTGGTGTTTCTTTATCTCTCTAAAGCTACTACTAAAGCTATGCGCACATGGAAGCAAACTAATCAAACTCACCAATACTTGCAATGAAACATTGCCAAAATGAATTCAACAAGTAATCTATGAAATAACCTAAGCATACACGTATAGTAAGAGGAACCTCTGCTACTAGGGTTGGGCCCTAACCCAAGATCTTTAGCCCTCTGATTCAAATTAGTGCTGGATCAAGGAAATGCTCATTTTCATTAACATATAAAAAAATACATAACAACGTTTTGAGACAATCCTTCAACTCAAAAGTGCTTAGTTATACAACTGAAGTTTCCAACAACTTCCTTAAATCTAGGGAGGCATCACTCCTAATCCCAAGATAAATGGGGTCTTAACTGTCATTGGCTCGACTACCAATGATCCTCATGACCTCGCTGCTTGCAACTCTGAGCTCGTGTGATTTGATTTATGGATCTTCAAATGAGTGAGGACTTAATAAGGAAGATCCATCTCCTATAATCTATCCTTCTTGTCTCATTTGAGTTCCTTCACCTTAATTAGCCATAATTTGCTCCCAAAAACCTATAATCAATGCACATTAGACCACTAGACATAACATATTACTTTTACTTATCTCATTAAGAAAAATACAATTAAAACATGTAAGGAATTATGAGAAACGTTTATTTTAGTAAGCTTGGAGGTGTGTTAACGTCCATATATTTTACCCAATGATGAGCCTCATCATCACCCCCTACTAAAAGTGTTTCTGATCCTCTAATCAACTCAATATATGTCCATGTCCTTCATTGCTCTGGTGGCTTCCCTGACGTCCCATGATTTTGCTATATTCTCTTCTTCCTGTGAATAAAATACTGCCTTCCTCTCTATCTCTTCCCATTTCTTTCTTTCTTCTTCTTATTTTCTTCCTTCCAACATTCCCAAAAGAAATGGTGGACTAAGCCTCAAGCCAATCCAATTGACTTTGAGTCTTTGTAGAGCCTACTTATACATCGGGGGTTCCATTTAGTGCTTCTCTCATTATGTCAAGAGAATGGTATTCTATGACTTTTAGGCTGTAAGACAAGGTGTTCCATCTCCTTGAGTAGGCTTGCGGCTGTCATTACCTAGCAATCTGAACATGTCTTCAAAGTGTGTGGTTTCTTGGTCTTGTGTAACAATATACCTTGGTGCAAGCTTGGGATCATTTCCAATGATGTTTTGGGTGCTGATGACAACCATTGGGTTAGATTGTTTAGCTCTGATCATAAGGGGTTCTATCTCTTCTTTTACCATTAAATTTTCCATCTCTGTAGCTCTTGCCTCCTCATGATTCATCCATGATGCTAAGGCAATCAATTACAAGTCTCCTAGCTTTGAATTGAGTCCCACACATTTAAATCTGTCAACGCCAAGTTGTGTAGGTAAAAATCAAATATTTTTGCTCTATCTTCCAAGGTGCTTTGATCACAAAGATCAATGAATTGTCTATAGTCCTGGAAGGGAATATTTCCTCCTTGTGGTAGGGTCTTTATTTGGAATTGTAGCCATTGTTACTTGAGATACAAGGCATAGGAGTTTGCTAGCATCTTGCAATGGATTGCCTCCAAGGATAAACTGGCCATAGTTTCCAACTGGCTTTCCCTTTCTTGTAATTATTCCCTTAGCCATGTGTTCTCTGCTTCTAACTAAGATTTCATCATTGCTTCTCTCTCCCTTATGCTACTTAGTTCTCTTCCCATCTCCTACAATTTATCCTCCATGTGGCCTACATCCTCCACCCCTTTTGATTTGGAAATTTTCATCCACCTATGTTTTCTTGCCCTCTCTTTTTCAAGTTCAAAGAATAGGGGAATGGAAAACTTTTGAGGTATTACCCTACCTCCTTCAATGAACCTGTAGTAGGAGCTGAGGTTTGGCTGGATTAGGTTCTCTTAGTTATTAGTCTTATTTCTTTGTTTCTTGTTGAGTGATACCTTCCAAGTCCCTTTTCTAAGTTCCCTGTAGGTTTGACAAAGTTTCTTGTTGGATGACCTCTACTTCCTGCAGGTCTATCTGCGTCTCCTGTAGGAGACCTTTTCCCTTTAATGAGTCTATCCTTGTGACAAGACTCCTAACATAAGTGATTGGAGACTTGGGCGAGGCTTGTTCTGATGATCCTTCTCCTTGATTTTTCTTTAGAGGGGTTTCCTTTTCTTATTGCTTTGGTGAATCCTCAATGAAAATTGAAGCTTTTATGGGGTTTGAGGTCTCCCTTTTCTAATCCTAGTGCTCCTTCTTGTTCTGAAGTATAGTGGGGTTTGTCTTTGCTTCTTCCCGTTTTATTTTATAGGTGTTCTTAGGGCAGTGAGAGTAGTTGCTGCCTCTTTCTTTGTGGGTTCTAGAGATACCCTTGGTTATTCTTCTCCCTTTGTGCCTTGATCTGCAAACTTTAGTTCATCCTTATGTCCTTTTTCCTCTTTTCCATTTTCCTTCTCATTCTGTTCTTTGTCTCCACCTTCCTCTTCTTCTTCTTCCTCTATTTCTTCACTCTGCTTATCCGTCTCTTCTTTTTTTTCTTCCTTTGTCTCTTCTTCAATCCCCTCCTCTATTTCTTCTTCTTTTTCCTCGTCTGTTTCTTCTTCAATTTCCTCCTCTGTTTCTTCTTCTTTTTCCTCCTCTGTTTCTTCTTCATTTTTCTCTATTTCTTCTCCCTTCTCACTAGTAGTGGGGCTTTTGTCATATTCAATAGCTTGAATTTCTCCTTCTGACTACATGTCTTTAAAGGTTGTCCATGCAATAGGGAGTCTTAGGTTTTGTAGAGCATCTTCAAGGATGAGTTTGATCAACCCATGATGGGCTAGTTGTTGATGTTTTCTCTCTTTCACTTTAATGCTCACGTCTATAATTGATTGTATAAGAAAATAGGGTATATTCAATCTATTTTGAGGAGGTGTGTTCTCTCCAAATCTCAGTTCTTGGAGGAGTCTGAAGTCGTATCCATACACCACACTGTATCTCCCTTCACATGACATGTATTTAATGAGGTGGTAACTGACTTCATTCCAATGGTATGGAATGATTTCCCTTATAACCCCATTTTTGTTCTCCATTGGCTCCCCTCCTTCTAGAAGAAAGCTTTTATTTGCAAGGTTGTTGTTACCCTTGTCTTATTTTCTCCAGGGTAACCCTAAAGGGAGTGTAGTGATTCTACTTATAACTTCAGGGGTAATTACTACTAATAAGCCTTTCACCATAGTAGTGGCATTGGTCCTAGTGAGGTGTATGAGCGAGAGGAAAAATTTTCTAGCCATGTCATCATTGTATCCCCTCATCCTCTCAAAGAACCCCATCCATTGGTGCCTTGTGAAAATTTCCACTACAGGAGAATGATGGTGTATCCTTGTTATGTTTGTGGGTTCTCTCTTGTTGAAACCCCTTGTCATCTTTCCCTAGCAATTGTGGAGGCTTGTGTGGATACAATTCAAGAATTTTGGTAGGTGAGGGAGGTTTGAATGTTAACGTTTAGTGACATGCAATACAATTCTCCTATCTTGAGATGTACTACAGTTTTCTAACCAAATTGAGTATTTTTTCTTCTTTAAAATGGAAAATTTGGAAGGTATATCTCCTACCTCACTTTGCTATGTTCTGGTGAGGATAACCCTTGATTTCACCTCCGTTAGTGCCCACTGACAACCTTGTAGGTTGATTCCTCTATATCCTGTAGGCCTCTTGTAGGTTCCCTGCATTGTAGATGTTGACTGTTTCTTGTAGGTGCTATTTCGTAAAGGCCCAAAGAAACTTCTTCGTTCGATGAATCCTCAAAGTTGCTTATTCTCTCTTTGTATGGGAATCAATGTTTTATTTCCATATAGGGATGATCATGTGGGGTGGTGTGCTTGCTGTCTAAGTACAAGAACCTCCTTTTGGACCATTGGCCCCACTATTAGTCCATCATTCCACCTTACCTCGTAATCATCTCCCAATCCTTTCCCCCCATAAATTAACCATGTCATGCGGAAAGAGTTATTTTTGTTGACAAAACTAACCTCCTTAGGAGTCTAAGACTCTCTAGTGACAAACAAGACAATTAAGAGCAATCCTTCTCTAAACATACATTATTCTATGAGAAACCAAGTGTTTTTCGATCCTACCTCAAGTCCAACACTTGTTGTAGCAGTCCAGCCTCGCTGATCCAGATGAGCTCCTCCTTCACTTTGAAACCTGCATACACTAACAATCAAACGAATACATAACACCTGAATATTCCATAAAACAAAGCATATTCAACATATAGACCAAGGAGTATATGAAACAATTCATTAACAACAAATCATTGAGAAGAATGGACTTATTTGTATTAAGGAAACAAAAAAGAAACCATTACAACCTGAGCCTTGGTGTTGTGCAAGTTCCTCCCAGGGTCCAGCAAGAGTTTTCCTCTACTTTGACAAGCTCACCCACTTCCAAATGAAACAAGAAAGGATGGTAATCTCTCCTCACAAGCTTACAATGGAAGTCCTAATTCCAGCAGCGTCTACCCTTTGGAATGTTCAGCTTTCAACTTTTCCTCCCTTGGCCCAATGCCTGTATTTATAGTGTTCTAGAGGAAGTTATTCAGTTCCAACATCAATGGGATACTCCCTCTTTTGGATGGGGTAGCTCCTCTCTTGATGGGATAAGTTCCTCTATCATAGGGATGCATGAACCATCTGGAGGCGCTCAATACACGTCAAACACTCCTCTAGAAAGCTCTAGAAGTGACCACAAGTAACTTTTTTAAGATGAAACTCGCGCCTTTTGACCTTTACAGGAGTACGCACCCATCCCTTGGCTTACAGAGCGTAAAAGTACG
>APFE030581322.1:0-31424 GCA_000404065.3 Pinus taeda
TAGGGTTTGTGGAAAAATGAAGAATTTGGGGGATCTCAGTGATGGGAAGTGTTTGATAAGATACTTTAAGGATAGTGGAAGGTGTATGAACATCTGGATACAAGTTTTGCTGATGATTTGACTGTCCAAGAGAAATTGCCTTCAAAAACCCTAGGAGAGGGAAATGAACTTGCCAAGGCACAACTGAAGCATGAACAAGGTGTAAAATGACTCATTAGACACTGACATGATAATGAAAACCCTATGAATGATGATAGACTCAGCTGAATGATGACATAGCCCTCCATTTGGACAACTTTAGAAGGAGTGAAAGCAAACCCTAGACCTAATGCCTAGTGACCAAATTTTGCTTGAAGACTCACTGAAATGACAAAATTTGACCTTGACACTTCAAAATAACTTTGTAAGAGCATATTTGATCACTGATGGAGGGCATTCAAGACTGACACTAACAGTTCCCTCTAGGCCTATCTCTCTATTCGATTTCCATTGAGGAATATCATCCTTCCATTCTTTTATTACTTGTGCCTAGTAGAAGAGACCTTTTTGGTGAAGGAGCGTGAGAAGTTGTGGATCAATAGGGGAATCCATCTCTACCCCCATGATTGCATCCAATCCTATAAGAATGTTGTTTCCTGTATGTAGATTCCATATGATATTCCTAAAGAAGAAGGGGAGGATCTTTTGAAAACTTCTCCAAATCGTCGATCCTTGAGAGGGCCACATAAACCTATTCCTGTACCAATAATAGACATCTTCATTCCCAAGATATTTCATTCTAATAGCTTGACTCCATAAACTTTCCCCAAAAACTGCTCTCCGTAATGATTTGCATAATAGTGCCAAGCCAAATAGACGAAGATTCATTAAGCTCCAACCCCCCATTTTTTTGGGGAGGCAGATTTTTCCCAGTTTTGTAAGATGGAATTTCTTCTTATCCTTGCATCCTCCCCAGATAAAGGTTTCCATTAAACTGTTTAATTTATTAATGGTAGTTGAAGGGATTTAAAAGAGATGTTCCCAATAAACAAAAATCTATGCAAGAACCGCCTGAGAGAGTATCATTCTGCCAGCTAAAGATAAACATTTAAATTCCCACCCTGATATTCTCTTGTAAAATCTATTAATGATCCATGACCAGTCAGAAATGTTGTAGCCCATGGGCTTAAGATGGTATCCCAAATATTTAATACCCTCTTTGATGGAAACTGCCTAAATGTTATATAGCTGGGATATATATTCCATCTCATCCATATTAACCTTGCCGAAATGAAAAGAGGATTTCCCTTCGTTGATAAATAAGTTTGTGGCCCTTTGAAATGATTTTAATATCTCATGCATAATGTGCCAAGATTGTCTACAAAGCATAGCAAACAGTAAGACATCGTCCACGAAGAGGTTGTGTGTAAAAGAGTTACCTCTGGATATGTAAAGAGGGTCGATATTTCTCGCAGCAACCTCTCTTTTCAAATTTAGACTAAGGGTATCGATGACCAGAATGAATAAGAGGGGAGACAGGGAGCATCCCTGACGAAGTCCTCTTTCAGCTGAGAAGAAGTATGTGGGATATCCATTTATGAGAATGGCAAAGTTGACCCCTTCCACACATGCCATGATCCATTTAGTACATAGGTTGTTTAGCCCAAATTTTATAAGAAAACATCTCAGATAGCTCCAATATAAGCAGTCGTAGGCTTTTTTTAAATCAATTTTAAGGATGGCAGCTCCAATTTTTTTAGTTTGCATTGAATATAAAGCTTCCTGAGCAATAGCCACTGCTTCTAAAATGTTTCTATCACTTAGAAACCCATGTTGTTCTTTTGAGATATGAATTGTTAGGTTGCCACAGATTCTCTCAGCTATGATTTTTGATATGATTTTATAGATGGCATTGCATAAAGATATCGGCCTGAAGTCTTTGAAAGTATGGGAATCCTTTCTTTTTGGAATCAATGCTATATAGGTGGATGAAATGATATGATGTATTTTCGCTTGAATTCTGGTTTCTTCCACCATGCCCAAGATATCGCTTTTCATCATATCAAAGAACTGGATGAATATGTCTATGGTCCAGCCGTCAGGGCCAGGGCATTTATCTTTTTTTAAAGGATTTCATTACAGTAAGCAATTCTTCCTCTGTTACAACTGCATATAGTCTTGCATTATCCTCATCATCAAACATATTTGAGAAAGGTTCTATGCCCCATAAAATATCTTCTATACTCCTGTTAGCATCCCTCTTATATGCCTTTTTAAAGTGTTTGAGAGCTTCTTTAGATATATCTTCTTGTGAGTGTAAATAATCCTCCTCTTCATTTTTTATTTTCCATATAGTATTTGAAGCTCATCTTTTGCTTGCGAAACGGTGAAAGAACTTAATGTTTTTATCTCCCTCCTTTAGCCAAGTGGCTCGGCTTTTAAGCCACCATGATATTTCTTCAATTTTTAATAATTTCTGTTTCATTTTTCTAAGCTCCCAAATTTGTGCTTGAGTGTTCCATGAAATGGAATGTGTAGACATCCCCTCGGATAATTCTTTTAGTTCATCATCAATCTTCTTCAATTCTAAACAGTTTGCGTGTTTTTTCTGAATCTTCCATTCTTTAACTTTGGATCGAAGAATCCTCATTTTGTTAATCAAATTCTCTGTTGGAGAGGCTTCCGTTGAAGAACTATTAGCCCTCCAAACATCGCGGACCATGCTAATAAATGATTCATCTTCAAGCCAATACCTGTTGAACTTAAAAGGGTAACTTTTCTATGGATTTTGATCCATCCATTGTAAAGAGATCAGCCAATGGTCCAAAATGAACACAGGGAGTGTATGGGAGCTCGGAATGCCATATTTCTCCAGTAGATTTTCATGCATGATGAATCTATCTAGCCTTTTAGCTATATAGGCTTCCCCTAACCTTCCATTGTCCCACGTGGGAGATAAAGATTTTGGAAAAATGTCTACCAAGTTATTTTGTAGCATTGCTTCCCTGATTTTCTCCCCAATAGAATCAGTCTTTTTCCCCTTCCCCCAAACTTCATCTAGTCCCAATGTGCAATTTAGATCTCCTGTGATGAGAAGTATTTCAATCTCCAAAAGACCGGAGGCAAAAACAAATTCCAATAGGAAGCTCTGTCTTTGTAGGGGGCATATACATTAAGTATATGGAAATAATCAGCACATCCTCTATATTTAGCAACCATCAGGATTCCCCCAAGGCAACGGAAAGTTCTTGCAGATATCCACCTCGGATCCCATATTACTGCTAATCCACCTGAGAGACCATTTGCCTCCGTCGCCGCCATATACGAGGATGGCAACATACGCCTGAAGAACATGATAGTATCATGTATGTCATGCATTATTTCCTGAAGAAGAATCAACCTGTATGGAGAAGAGAAAAATTTTAGAGCTAGAAACTTGGGGTCAGCTCCGAGACCCCTTATGTTAATAGAAAGTATATTCATCATCGGGAACTCTTCTTGGGCAATTCTGCTCTAAGAGGCTCGTATTCAGAATAATTAGAGATGGGGATGTCAATGAGGGAGGATTCCTAATAATTCAGACTTCGTGTGCCACTTCGACCCCTAAATTGTGTACTGCCCTTATTGTTTTTGCGGCGCACAGTGATGTTCTTCACTGAATAAGGACTGATGACAGGAGAAGAAGGATTTCGGGGTTTATGGATAGTCAAAGGGAGTAGATGAAGAGAATCCCTCTGTAGAAGCATGTCAATATCGCTGCCAATGGAGTTGGAAGGAGAATGGAGAGGTGAGGCCGGGGGGGAAGCGATGGACATGTGGGCTTTTCCTTTTGAGGTAGATCGATTTGGCGAGCATTGAAAGGAGATAGAAGGGTAAACTTTGATAGGAGATCGATCATATTTGGTAGGCAATGATGAAGACAAGGGTATAATGAGGATGGAGTCCTTCTTTAGGGATGGGCAGAATTCTTTGGGCACCGGCGAGGGTGAAACAACAGGAATATCGAGAGAAGGTTCGGGGGGAGGAGGCAGGGGCGAAAAGACAGTGCCACATACAACGTTTAGATTTCCCATGGAATTCGATCTAGTAAAAGGTATGGAGGAAGATTTAAAGATCTTGGGCAATAGGAAAGGTCGATGAATTTGGCCCCCCGACATTTTCAGTGAATATTGACCATTCAGATAACAGGACGGAGAGAGGATTGGAGCAACAGGTGAAGCATAATTGAAATTGAAATATTCTCCATCATCCTTATTTGGAGACATAGTCGTGACTCAGGAGCTATGTTTCATCTTATATACTTTCTTCCAAGCCTTTCCTTGCGGAATTCGAGGTCATTTGTCTTTTAAATGTCCCGTTTTATGACACAGGGAACACCTAAAAGGCACGCCCCAGTAGTCTAACCTTTGAATGGAAGATAAATTACCCCAAATCAGATCAATGTGGTCTAGGAAACCACCTCTATAGTCTTTCTCAATCAATATCAAGGCAACCCTTTTGTCTTTAGCACCTAGACATCTAGGGTTGACGTAAACAAATTTTTCAATAGCATTTCCAATGAAGGAAAGAGATTCCTTTGTCCACAATTCTATAGGTAGAGCAGGTAATTTGACCCAAATGAAATTTTTCTAAGGGGTGTTTCTGAGGGGGTCAAAACCTATATACCATTTTTGAAGTGCCAAGAAACTCCACCCGTGCACCCACGAGAGGCCCCAAATGATATTAAGGTCTTTAACTTTCAAAAAATGGAAATTGTACCAATCTCGCATAAGGCGAACAATGGTGGGCGTATAACCAATGAGAGGGCTCCATCGGGCACCAAGCCATTTTCTAATCTGATCATCGTCCATGTCTGGAAAGTGCCATTTTCCAATCAGGGCCCATGATTACAAGCTAGCAATATGGTCCGCCAGTTTGACACCATCCAAGCATATAGCAGGGGGACACCATCCAAGCATATAGCAGGGGGGACACCATCCAAACATATAGCAAGGGGGGAGTTATTTTAGCAGGACGATGATTATGTTTGCGATGGTGAGCAGAGAGAGAGTCTGTGTTCTAATCAGAATCAAGGTGGGATGGTAGAAGGTGCTCTGCCAACTTGGAGTGCCATTCGAATCAAGGTGGGATGGTAGAAGGTGCTTTGCCAACTTGGAAACTGTACCAGTCTCGCATAAGGCGAACAATGGTGGGCGTATAACCAATGAGAGGGCTCCATCGGGCACCAAGCCATTTTCTAATCTGATCATCGTCCATGTCTGGAAAGTGCCATTTTCCAATCAGGGCCTAGGATTGCAAGCTAGCAATATGGTCCACCAGTTTGACACCATCCAAGCATATAGCAGGGGGGACACCATCCAAGCATATAGCAGGGGGGGAGTTATATTAGCAGGACGATGATTATGTTTGCGACGGTGAGCAGAGAGAGAGTTTGTGTTCTGATCAGAATCAAGGTGGGATGATAGAAGGTGCTCTGCCAACTTGGAGTGCCATTCGGATGTTTTAACAGTACCATGATAATTAGCCTCAGCTTCCATAGCCGCTTTTACCAGATCCAACGTGTCATATTCCACGTGAAGAATGTCCATATCAGAGAAGGAAATGGATGGATGTCACCACCCAGGACGAAAGGATAAAGAAAGACACTAGTCAAAACAGGGTAAATAAATACATTCCATAAAGATAGCCACCTTGGGATATCGACTGATGTCTGTAAATTTGGAAAATCTATGTAGAAGGTCGGAAGTACAAGACATATGCCGAGGAGGCTGCACTGTTAAAGCCTGGAGATCTCCAGGGATTAACAGAAAGAGGAAATGATTTATGAACAAGGACTAAAAATAGTCAAAAAAAGGTCAAGTGCTACAGCCGAGGAAGTCCTTATGCCCAAAGGGGAAGGCAGAATAGGAAATGGCGGCCTACGGAGGATGGAAATTTGAAATGTCAATTAAAGCAATCCACGTCTATGCGTCGGAAAAGGATCAAAGCCAAAACGCCCAGCGTCGGAAAAACCAGCAGGGTTCAAAACAGGGAAAAATACAGGTTATGATGAAGCATCCGGGCAGACAATACAACAATAGACGAATTCGAAAATGCACCACCATTGGCAAATCTTGAACCGAATATCAGAGCAAGGCCTATATACAATGAAGTATTTTTTGATGTTTTTCAAAGACGACCATAATCTTTCAGAAGAAATGTGCCAGGACATGGATGAGGATAGCAAAGCAAAAATTTCACTTGTAACTATAATTAAGATTTAGACTCACTGTGATTGCCCAGTAACATGAAAAAATTCAAAGGAATACAGTAGTATACTAAAACGACATTATATTGCTTCTTGTATTTCCTGCACTAAGAAAATAACTCAGAATTCTAAATTCCTTATATATTCCTGTAAAAATCATTACAGCCTGGTTTTTATCATATTAAACATCCACTTTCATTTCATGCCTATAAGGGGAATTGAAGAACTGGCCTTCTACCGAAGCAAGAGCCGAGGGAGAAGTGCCGCAATGGAGTTCAACATGCCAGAGGTAGTAAGTTGTAATGGATGCGAGTACAAAACGGCTCCGAGACCAGGGAAAAAAGACTAAAACTGAACAAAGCTTTGTGGGAGTTCATTGGATTTCAAAGCAAATAGGAGAAAACAAAGTCCTCGCGCAAGAGTGCACAGAGACGAAAGAAAACGATCCGAGAATGACAGAGATGATAATATAGTGGATAGTTGCCACTTGTGAGGTTATCGGGAGGACAAGTGAAGCTTCATGCGGGGAGGCTCTTACAGTCGAGATGCCCGGTATAGTCGTGGCGAGAGAATATGGGACTAGACATGCAGGTGGGAAGAAAGCCACAGGTAGAGACGTGGCGAGAGAATATGGAACTAGACATGCATGCGGGAAGAAAGCCACAGATACCACCTGTAATGTGAATATAAGTCCTCCACATGCACCTTCAGATGGTCTATTGGTTCACCATGAAACGAGATGATTCGTTGAATCGCAGCGCTCCTCCACTCAGACTCTAATCCCCCACCTGCTTAGAGCTTAACATAATTTAGACATGCAAATTTCAAAGTCATTGCTAGAATTAGGTAATCCAACCCAATACCAACAAAGCTATATTATTCTATTATTTGATTACTCATATTACAAAATAATGTGTGAAAATATGTGAATAAAAAAAATGTTTAAATGTAGCATTAGTGATTCATCTTATCATTTATTCTAATCAAATTTCGCGACTTTAAACATGCAAACCTAACCATAAGTCAATGGTTGAGGTTGTTATTTCCTTCTTAAATTGATGGAATCTATAATCAGGTCAATGATATTTATGATGAGGTTAATGATAGCCCATTTAGATATGCAAATTTCAAAGTCATTGATGGAATTAGGTAATCCAACCCAGTACCAACAAAGCTATATTATTCTATTATCACGTATTACTCTGAATGCTTTAAAGTTTGGAAGTTATATTACCATGTTGATTACTCATATTACAAAATAATGTGTGAAAATATGTGAATCAAAAGAAATGTTTAAATGTAGCATTAATGATTCATCTTATCATTTATTATAGTCAAATTCGGCCACTTTAAACATGCAAACCTAACCATATTCCAAGTTCTATCAATTAAGGTAGTAACAAAGTCAATGGTTGAATTTGTTATTTCCCTTTTAAATTAATGGAATCTCTAATCAGGTTAATGATATTTATAATCACGTCAATGATAGCTCATTCAAACATGCAAATTTCAAAGTCATTGCTAGAATTAGGTAATCCAACTAAGTACCAACAAAGCTATATTATTCTATTACCGCATATTACTTTGAATGCTTTAAACTTTGGAAGTTATAGTACCATGTTGATTACTCATATTACAAAATAATGTGTGAAAATATGTGAATCAAAAGAAATGTGTAGCATGATCTATAATAAAATTTTAGAAAAGGCACATAGTAGTGAAGGCTTTTGTCTATGAAGTTTAATAAAGTTCAAAGGATTATGAGTATGAATTTTAGTAAAATTTAATTTAGATTTTTATAAAGTTTAGTGAGTATAATTATTTTTAAAATTTGATGTATATTTGGAATTTATTGTTGTATTTAGTATTTGATTAGTTTAAATGATAGTACTTGGGAGAGTGTAGGAAATTTTATTTTATTTAAGAAATAATAGACTAAGTAGTGTCTCAGCAAATGTGGTTGTTTATTAGAAGATAAAAAGTCAAATATTTTAAGGTGCAAATCTTTTCTCAAATTTTATACTTGTAAAAAATAGTTGAGTTCTTAAAGAAGGTTATCAATCTTAACCCTAAATTCAGGCTTATGTGATCCATAATGAATTAGGAAACGTTTTTGGCTAAAAATTCTACAGAAAGGGGCAGTTTTGGGGCTAAAAGCCCATGTTTGAGTTAAAATTTATAATAAAATTGTAAAGGCTCTCCATTTTGTGGTCACCGCGCGTGAAGGTATAAAATTCTACCGAAAGACTTCTTAATATTAACCCTGATAAATCTAAAATAAATTAATCAATATTATTAGTTTAATAATGCTAGAAAAGTTAGGCTTTAACAAGGATGATAATAACACCAATTATAAGAGGAATGTGACATGGGGAAATATTACTTTTTTTCTAAATGGGAAAAAGTCTTTATTACCAATCAGGTAAGAAATATTGACCTTTAATGAGGATAATATTAATTTTAACCATGAGAGAAATGTGGATTTTGGAAAAAATCTTTGAAATAACATGCAATGACATCACTATGTAGAAATAAAATTTAAATATTTATAATAATGTGGTGTAGACTTATAATCAGTAGAATTCTACTTCAAGTAAATATTTTTGGATTTTTGATGGTTATCATTTATTTTTTTATTAAAGAAAAACTAATTGTTATTAATAGTTAAGAGCATGTGTTTCCTCTTATTAAAGAAAGATTAATATAACTTAAGTGAGCCTAATAGTTAAAAATATGTGTTTCCTCCTAAAAGATCACATATTTATTGCAAGACTATATTTAGAAACCAAAACCAAATATATTATACCTCTGGTGCCTAAGTGTTTTATGTAGCCTATCAATTTGCGATTTGAGGGGAACACACAGTCGATCAGGTAGATATTAGACTTTGGTTATAGATAAATTATTCCATTCCGATGTATACGAGGTCAGTGAGGCCTGTTTCTAAGCTCCAGTATTTCCGTTTGGAACTAGCGGCAAAGGATGTTGGTTCTTTGCTTTCAAATGCAATTGGTTCTCTTTCTCATTGCTAATTAATGGTATCCTTGATTTCCTGTGCTTTGTTGATAGCTCTAATGCCTTTGTTTTTACAACCCCCTTGTAAATAGAAAGGCTGCCATTCATAGCCTGCGATAGAATGAAGAGGCCCTGGGTGTGTGGTATAGAGCCCATACGTAGTTGCTTTCTATGTAAACCTCCAGTTTCCAAAGCCCTATTATGTGTTTTGGGGACTCTATTCGGTGTTCTCCTGAATCTCCCATTGCTCACTACGTGAAAAATCATTGCCATTAATAATTCCATGGTGAAGGAAAATTATATCAGATAAAATTTTGATAATTCCCTGCAGTTGATCTCCCAAATAGATGACAAAGGCGTTAGCTATGGATTCTATAGAAACCCATTTTCCATTTTTGAGTACTTTCAAGCCATTAACATCGCCTTGCATTAGAATAGTGATGCCACTTTCGTCTGAATTGCCTGTTATACCCATGGTAAGATCTGGGTTTAGGCATGGAGGATAGCAATTGACAGTCATAGATTGGCTATGTTTTCCAAAAATAATACTCAAGTAATCAGAGTCCAGCTCTAGAGCTTCAGAAATGGAAGCCAACAGTCTTAGAACCAGTGCTCTCACTTCTGTGGCATATTTACTTGCAATTTCTATGTAACAAAGACAGACAAATTAAATTTTTTGTTTTTGTTGAGCTAACCCCTTATCTGTTATTTCAAGGGTTTTATGTAAATTTGTAAATGATTACCTATAAACTGCAGGATTTTCAAGCCAAGAGTCTATCACTTCTTCCAGAGGATGACATGGATGCTCTAGATAATCTCTCCAATTAAGGAATTTTTCTTTGCTAATATTGGAGCTTGGTGAAAGTTGAACACTCTGCATTGGGTCCTCTAAGTAGAGGCATGCTCGGTCTACTAGAGGCATTTCGAAGAATTCCTTGGCGATTTCCATCATGCTTTTCATGACCATCTCTAGCACACCATGGTTCACAATCTGGTACAACAATATATTAGAAAACTATACACAAACCAAAATACGATGAAGTATTATGCATCTTTGAAAGCTTACATACTTGCAAAAAACCATCTTCCTTATAGGCACTTCAGATTTCTTCGACTACTGTGCTTCTTTTTGGTCCATCCAGGTCTTTGAGGTCTACCACCAGAATGTTTTCAGAGTAACAACACACCTCAGACATCTGTGGGCATTCATTGGGAGGCAAGATATATTTATCCTACACTTCACTTTTGTATTCAGATACCCATGCATTTTATACTTACAATATCAAACAATGCTAAGAAGCTAAAAGATGCTCACTTGCTAAAGAAGTATTTTTTTTTTCTATGGTGCATGATTCTGCTAAATAAGTGTTTTGCTAACATACATGACTCCAAAATTATTGCATTTCTTTTTGGTGTTGGGGGTTGCGTCCCCATAAGAGTTGTACGAATCAGTGAGGCCTGTTTCTGAGCTGCAGTTTTTCCTTTTGGGACTAGAGGCAAAGAATGTAGGTTCTTTGCTTTCAAATGTGACTGGTTCTCTTTCTCATGGCTAATTAATGGTATCTTTGATTTCCTATGCTTTGTTGATAGCTCTAATGCCTTTGTTTTTACAAGCCCCTTGTAAATAGAAAGGTTACCATTCATAGCCTGCAATAGAAAGAAGAGGCCCTAGGTGTCTGGTGCAGTGCCCATAGATAGTTGCCTTCTATGTAAACCCGGACTCCATGGATTGGAGGAAGGCGGTTGCAAACTTTAGCTTCAACAGAAGATTGAAAGTGATCGATGTTGATTCAGTTGAAGCAATCAGTAATTCATCGTGCTTATTACCAAATGTTATTTTCGGTTGCTTGGCTAATGAGCTAAATGATGCATTAATAGAAAAGTGCAACAAATGGGCAACCTTTGGACAGTAAAGAACAAGAAATATACCATGAGGCTTTTATAGGGGGAAAGCCATGAAGGTGATGGATTTGACTAAGGTACTATTTAGTAAGTGATTTTAAAATTACACCATCTCATTTATTTATTTTTTCAAATGTGTTACTTATTTTATTTTTTGTTTTTTTTAAATAGAAGGCTAAAGAAAAATTATATTTAAAAAAATAAATTAAATATAAAATAGGTATTTAATTTAAATATTTTATTATAGATTTATTTTGATTTTAGATTTATTAATTAATTGGAGTTATCAATTTTTTTTTTTTTTTTTGAATATTTATTTTTTTTTAGTTATATAGTATATGTTTTAATTCATTAAATTTACATATGGTTTAAAAGAGCCTTCTATAGACAATGAGTGAGTGCACTGTTAAGTTAAGGCATTGGCGTTAAAAAAAAAATTAGATATGATATTCTATTAATTTGTAATACACCCACGTAAAATTGTTTTTATGATTTTTATATAAAAACGTGTAGCTAAAAAAATCAAAAATTAGTCATTTTTTTTTTTATTACTCATTTTTCTATACACTACAAAAATTTAAAAAAAATATATTAACAAAATAATATATAGATATAGATATAGTTAAAAAAATGTAATTATTTTTATACCATTAAATCTTATTGTTATTGAACTCATGTATATATAACTATTTACTGAATTTGTTTTCTAAATACTCTACTTGCTTGTATTTATTACTTTTTCTTTTTCTTTTATTTATGACTATTACTTACATTTTTCATTATGCCTACTGATATGAAGGCATGACGATATGTACCAAAATTGATTGATTGTTCCACCTACTTGGATTTATGACTGTTACTGGCATCTCTTCATTATACTTACTGATATGAAGACATGACAATGGGTTCATTATACCCACTGATATGAAGATATGAAGATATGACAATGGGTACTTGGTACCAATATTGATTAAATCTGGGGTTGATTAATCTACTTAAGCGATAATAGGTACTAAGTACCAAAATTGGTTATATCTAGGGTTGATTAATCAATTTAAGTATTCATTTTTGTTGACAAAAAATAATATTATTTCTATGTTCTTTTGAATATGGTGTTATGCATCATAATGTATATGGGCTTCAATCATTCCGTTTATAATTTTTATCACAAAATATTTTTGTAAGTTACATTTATTTCATAGAAAATTGTATTATTGGAGGTTTTAAATAATTGTTGTTTTTCCCTTTTATTAGACATTGCAGTGATATCTATACAACAATGCCATATTTTGATTGTCTTTAAAATCCCCATTGCAATTTTTTGAACAAGTAGAGCGTTAATACTATGAGAACCTATAATAAAGGAGAATAGTTTCAATGTATAACAATTGCCTTGTATTTGAGGAATTGAGTCTATGAAATGGAAGAATAAATGGTCCTATTGAATTCCCTCCATATCATTCCTATATAGGCTATAAATAAATGGTCCAATTCAGTTTCCTCCAAATGACTTTTATATAGTGTATAACTAAATAATTCTATTAAATTCCTTCCATACTATATATTGTAATACTAGTGAATAAATGTTGAAACATTATTATCTACATAAACTCATTCAAATGTACTTAGATTTTTGTGCTAATCTATAGACTTGATACAGTAGGAGGTGTGATCTATGAAGCGTACAAAATATTTTAAATCATCTTCTCCTTTTTTTCTTAAGTTGGGAAGCATTTGTATTATTCATTCATACAAAAACATACATCATGCTTTATGCTTATTAGTTGGACACCATAAACAAGACTAAGAACATAGCAATAAAATTTTGCGATTGGAACAATTTAAACTCTGACGATAAAATGAAAAAAACAACCCATAAGATTGCAACAAGGCTACTACTAAACATATATAACTAAAAAAGGGAAAAAAAATATATATATATATATAGAAAAACCACTTGAATGATGTCAAGTATTTCATCATCCTCCTTTAAAGTATAAAGTATTTCATCTTCTTCCTTGGAAATAGATAACTCCAGTTATACAAAATTTTGAGTAAAAATCATAAGGAAAACCACTTAAATAGTGTCAGGTATTTCATCCTCCTCCTTTATACTTCATCTTCCTCTTTTGAGATAAATAACTTCAGGTATACAAAATTTTGGGTAAAATCATAACCTTATCGGTTGTCTTCCTCATTTGCTTTTGCATTTCAATGCACGATAGTATCTCTTATCGAATTTCAAAAGATTGCTGAAACTTAACTTTGCCAATAATAATTTAATAAAAAAATATTTTTCATTTTTATAAAAAATGATACTTTCCTTCAAGTTGTCAATATTGATAACTGGTCAGCCAAAATGAAATCAACTCTTCACATTTAATCCTTGTGCCCTACCACTTCATCTTTCAACTAGCATCCACTCAGCGTCCAATGAACCAGTAGACTCACTATGAAATTGGACTGACGCCGTCGATCTGGTAACTCGAGTGAAGAGTTGAGGGGACCGCGGCCGCAGCCACTGAACTCGCATCTAGGCGGCTGATTGAGGCGTGAAGCGTTCCTTCCCTTCCGCCAACGCCACAATTGTAAGTTGTAACCCAAGTTACAAAGAAGTGTAAATTGTAACGGAAGCCTATTCAACTCCCGGTTTTTCTGGATTCCAAATTAGAACTCCTAGAGGAAGGATATTGAAAACAAAATCTCCGAATATTTTTTGAATTAATACATATATGACGTCATACCACCACCACCGATATCTTCAAAATGGCTCGGGCATCTTTACGATCGGACTCGTTCCAAGAAAATATGAGAGAATCTCGTGCGGGTAGCGGATTGAATCATGCTGTTTAGTGTTGCGAATGCTTTAGTGGATGAAACTAATAACGACATGTTATAAAATATGAATTGTTTAATAATAACGTGATTAATTTGAAAGATACTTTTATTTATAATATGAATGACATACTTAATCTAATTTTAAAGTAGTTGCTTTTTTTAATTAAATTATTAAAAATATTATTAAAAATGTTTTATATTAAAATTATATGATTATAGTTAGTTTTTTGAACATGTGTATTTTTAAATTATTGATATTTTCTCATATATTATTTGTAAATTAAAGATGAAGCGTAGATTGAATTTCTATGGTTTAAATTTTTGCAGATATATATTAATTTATGGGTGTTTTTTTAATATTTATCTCATATAATATTTTTTTATTATTAGTAATAATTTAAATAAAGTTATAATTTAATTGTTTTGAATGATTTTTTTAATATTAGCAACATGGCATGTATTATGAAATAAACATTATTTTTCGAGATATTTTTTAAAATTGGAATGATTTAGAGAAGATTGGCATGGCTCCTTCTCAAGGATGACACTCATAAATCGAGAAATGGTCCAATTTTCTAACCCTCAAAGATAGTTCACTTGATTGAGTTCCTCTTGCTAAATACTTTACCTATTGGGGTCAAATCTCACCCTGAGATTAAATCCAATCCCTTTGATCTACTTAAACTCCCTTAAAATTGATCTACCTAAATTTTCACAACCACTTAATATCAGTGAACCACAATTTTTATTTAAAGAAATAAACCTTTTGATATTTATAAACATTTACCCACTCGTTTAATTGCACATCATTCTTTCGTCAACAAAGTCGGTGAATTATTCTTTTTTGTAATAAACACGAATACAATAAACATTTACCAACTCGTTTAATTACACATCATTCTTTCGTCAACGGTCTAAAGAAGTGGCCCAATTCTAGCCAGATGACCTGCATCCATGGACTTGGTAGCAGCATGGTAGACTATGTTATTTCCGATCTCCCTTTATACAACGAAATAATAAGTTTTGACATCTTAAACGATCACGAGCCTAACTCTGATCATAGGCCTTTACTTATAACTCTCAATTTTGTCATGCATAGAGATCTCATAGAACATAATCCTTATAGCCAAAAGAACCTAATATTTGATAGAAATAAAAACGATCTTTTTCTAAATGAATTAAAAACTAATTTGCTTCATTTATCTAGTACAGACAACATAGAAGACCTCTATCATAATTTTACTGCAACCCTCTCATATTATATTAACAAGTTCTCAATTGAAGTTTCAAATAATAAAAGAAATAGAAAAACCAACCCATGGTATGAAAAAGATTGTAAAAGTGCGAGGAGAGAAATTAAGGAAGTTGTTGATGAATCTCTTAAAATGGGCAAGATAAAAATATACAAGGCCCTAACTAAAAGGAAAGAGGCAGTACATTCGTAAAAGACAAGAGAATCTCTTACACCTCTCTAAGGTAGATCCTACGAAATTTTGGAGGCAGATTCTGACTAGGAAAACTAAAGATAATAATAAAATTTCTTTACACAATTGGAATTCCTAGCTTAAAAAGATTTATGAATCTCCAAATGTCATGGATAACTTTGAAACCCTGCTCACAACAAAAGAATTTTTCTCATTAGAAGACATTGATTTTGGGGTTAAACGCCTGGCAAGTGGGAAAGCTAAGGACATTGAAGGTTACCAGGCATAAATCTTAAAAATTCGAGGTCATGTCATCATCCCCCACATCCACAAGCTTTTCAATCAAGCAGTCAAGCAAGGGTTCCCTAAACCATGGACTGAGAGCCTCATTATCTATATTTTTAAAAGTGGGGAGACAAATAACACCTCTAATTATCAGACCATTATGATCAGCGCTCTCTTAACCAAGCTATATGGTATTATTTTGGAAAAAAAGTTGAGCATATGGCTTGAAAGTGAACGTAAGCGGGCTAAAGGCCAAGCAGGCTTTAGAAGGCATCACTCAACAACAGACCACCTCGTTACGCTTAGGATCATTGTGGAGGAATGTCGTAATGATAAATCCAATCTCTTGTGTTGCTTTGTGGACTTTAGAAAGGCTTTCGATACGATTACTAGAAACAACCTTTGGAATAGGTTAGAAGAGCTAAAGGTTCCTTTCGAGTTGAGAGTTGCCGCTATAAGATTATACAAGAATGTAATTGCCAAGCTAAAAAGAAATGAGGGGTGGTCGAAAGATATTAAATGTAATATTGGAGTTAAACAAGGTTACCCCCTCTCCCCTACCCTATTTGGCATTTACATCGACAAGCTTGAAGGTTATTTAGAGGAAGCATGTTGTGCTGGCATGATCTTAGCTGGAATAGTCATCATCCTTCTTCTCTATGCTGACGATATTTTTCTTCTCGCAAGGTGCCCATCTGATCTTGATAAGCAACTTAGGCTTCTTAAGGATTTCTGCTCTACCATGGGTATGACTATTAACACTGTCAAAACAAAAGTTATGATTATCAAATCCAAAAAGGACACTTACGCTAATTTTATGTATGATAATAATAACTTGGAGAAAGTGTATTCTTACAAGTACCTAGGAATTGATATTCATAACAAGCTCAATTGGAACTATAGCATTGAGAAAAGGATTAATGGGGGGTGGAAAGCTTATTTTGGTCTTGAAAATAATTGTAAAACGGCAAACCTCGTAATGTGGGATAAAAATAAGTTCCTCTTTGAAACTTTAATCACTCCTGTTATCTTATATGGATGTGAGGTCTAGGGTTGCAGCGTCTCTAGAGAATCTTGGAGAAAGATTGAGCAAATCCAGAAGCGTTTTATAACATATAATCTGAAAATTAAAAGCAATACACCCTATCATATTCTCCTTATAGAAGTAGGTCTTTCTCCTATCGAGAGCCTAGCTATGACTAAGCTTCTGTTGTACAAGCGCAAACTCAATAATGTAGGAGATCATAGACTTCCTAAGCTAGCTTTAAATTCCAAGCAAAACCACCTAAAGCTCAAGCGGGGGTGGTATAAAGACACGAAGGCCTGGTTAAACCTTTGGGAGATCAACAAGAATGATGCTTTGCAAAACATTAATAACATTAAAAATATTGTTACTTCTAAGTTCAAAGAAAAAATGTGGTGTGAGAAAGATTTAGCAACTAAAAGAAAATTAAGTTATTATAAGAAGGTCATCAACCCCACCCTAGAAAATCAAAAGTATCTCTTTGTTTTAACTAGCTCAAAGAAGAAAATTAATATAGCGAAGATTAGAACGAACTCTTATGAACTCCATAGTGAAACACGTCGTTGGGCAGTTCCTAAAACACCATGGATGGAAATGATCTATCATCTCTATAAGAATAGGAACATCGAGGATGAAAACCACTTCTTCTTAGAGTGCCCCTCATACAACCACATTAGATCTCAGTTTCATAATCTTTGTCGCAATACTAACCTTCTTAGCTTTTTATGATGTTAAAATTATAGTGAGCTCTGAGCATAGGAATAAAATCTTAAATCAAACTTCTCTCTAAGCTTTTTGAGCGTAAGAATAAAATCTTAAATCAAACTACATAATTTGTTTCTTTAAGTCCGATAGACCAAAATTTGGTCTCAATAGACATTAACCACCATCATCATCAATAAACACGAATACAATCATCTGATCAAATTACGCTAGAGTACAATCGTAGAGCACAATCATGAAAATGTAAATTAATTCATTGTACGTAGCTACTAAATGAAACCTATCGCCATGATTGCATGTAACCAAGCAGCCATTAAACCGGGGGTTAATGAATTTGAGGTTCAACAAAGTGGGTGAACTATCCTTTTCGTAATAAACACGAATACAATATTCTGATCAAATTAAGCTAGAGTACAATCGTAGAGTCCAATCAAGAAAATGTAAATTAATTCATTGTAGGTAGCTAATAAATGAAACGTGCCACCATGAATGCATGTAACCAAGCAGCAATTAAAACGGGGGGTAATCAATTTGAGGTTCAACAAAGTGGGTGAACTATCCTTTTCGTAATAAACACGAATACAATATTCTGATCAAATTAAGCTAGAGTACAATTGTAGAGTCCAATCATGAAAATGTAAATTAATTCATTGTACGTAGTTAGTAAATGAAACCTGTCGCCATGAATGCATGTAACCAAGCAGCAATTAAAACCGGGGTAATCAATTTGAGGTTCAATAAAGTGGGTGAACTATCCTTTCTATCCTTTCAAATTAAGCTAGAGTACAATCAGGAAAATATAAATTAATTCATTGTACGTAGCTAATAAATGAAACCCGCCACCATGAATGCAAGTAACGAACCAGCAATTAAAACCGGGGGTAATCAATTTGAGGTTAAAATAAGATCTTGTAAGAAGAAGTAATGTTTGAAGTTTAAGCGAAGATTAACAATGAGGCATGATATGGTAATCAACGCAATCTTCAACCTTGGAATTTGTTTCGCAGTTGTTCAAGTATGTTAGTGTATTTTGGTTTTGCTTTTCCATGCTACCGATCATGTTTAAAACCCACCATATTGATACTGCTATGAACTGTGAAAAAGACTATTCATAAATATTAATAAAGTGTTGTTATGTTGTTGATTTTTTAATTATAATATTATATATGTTTTTAAAATTTTGAAGTATTATTAATATAGGTTTTCAATAAGCAAATGTCAATATTAAAATATTATAAATATCTTATACATAGTAATATTGGAAAAAGATTCAAATCAAATATAGATATAATTGTATGGCAGTAGTCTATAACGCGACTTTTTGAAAGGCTTTCCGGCAGATTTTTTGGTCAAAATCCGGCAGCGATTCATTGGAATCCCAAGTTTAATAGCTAGTTTCTGCACAATCAATGGCTCCCAGGGGTTTTTCAGGGTGCTGAATCCAAATATGCAGTTAAAAACCATTTTAACTGCTAAAAATCGAGATTTAACCTCATTTCTTCCGCCGGAGTTCCGTCACCGAATTCTCCAAAAATCGCATTTATAGACAACTCCTAATTTTATGTGGGTTTTTAATAAGAATAATAAATATTAATATAAAATAAAAATAAAAAGATGTTTAGTTCCAGTTATATTCTCTATTATATGAAAAATTTTATTATACTTGCAGCCTAGGTATAACGCATCAATTTTGTTATTTACTATATATTAATCTAATGTTTGACTAAATTTTGAGTAATGATGTGACATATTTTATTATACCAGTGGTTAATGGATCACAAGTTAACTAACAAACAAGGTTTTGATGTAAGAGTATTTAGTTCAACATCATTATTATATTCTAGTAGACATAAGAGGTTTTGTGTTTCAAGGAGGTTGGTTTCCTAAGTATTGAATTAATGTAATTATTTAATGTTTTGAGTGATTTTAATGAGAATAGGGATTAATTAAATATTGTGAGGCATAATTGTAAATGTTCTCGAATGTAGGAGAACATGAGACATTTAAGATAGTTATGTGATGACAGGATTGAGAATTGATTGTAAATCTCAGATTAAGAGTTAGTTCATGATTTTGTGGATTTGAGAAAATCCTTAGAGATGAGAAAGAAATTTTAAGAGAAACTTATAGATCTAAACTAGGAATTTGTTTTAGAATCCTCTTTTGTATAAATGTAAGCCTAAAAGGCATGATCAGAAGTTAGAGAGGTTAGAAATAGAGAGTTAGATAATTGGCTAGTTGATGTAATTGTAAGCTTATGGGCAGAGGATGATCAGAGGCCATTAATTAGAAAATCAGGCCAATGAGAGACAGAGAGTCTCATTATGTAATTGTTTGTTGATATATATATATATATATATATATATATATATATGCACAAAGATTCAATTTCCATTTGTATAAGTGTGTTGTTAAGCATTAATGACGAATGATGAGTGAGTTAGTATATTATGTGTAACAGAGTTGCAGGCGGAATTCGACGATTACACAGAGAGGAACATGACGAGGAGGACCATGATGGATCGTTGAATCCATTAGAAAGACCAAAGCCAAAGCTCAGGAGGAAGTGTGCAGTGAAACAGCCAAGGGATCATAACTTTGAAGAAACCCAGAACCACAGAAACGTTAAAGAAATAGCGTAAAATCATAAACAAAGAGAAGAGCGAAGAAGTGAAGAAGTGATCTACAACAACCGTCAGATCTAATAGATCAACAGACCAGATCCAATCGCAGAGGAGACAGAGAAATATCGCATCGGCGAAAACCCTTCAAGTGTTGTTGGATGGCCGAAGGGAATAAGTAATTGTGATCATGTGAGTAATCGTCAACCGTCAGATCGTGAGCCTGATCGATGGTTGAGATGTAATCACATATCGCAAAGATTAGGAGCTGAAAGACGGTGTGATAGCCAATAGCTGATAGTGATAAGCGCTGATCAGAGATTGGGCAGATCAGCGATCGAAGGTCGAGCGTTTCAGATATCGGAGATTAGAGCAACAATGCGAAAAGACTTGGTATTAACGGACCCGACGATAAATATGACTGCGAGTGTATAGATTTTGAGATCCACTTATGTGTTTCGAAGCGGGATTTCGTGTATTTCCTTTGTATTATGTTAAAGTGTTGTGCCTGAGTCTTTTAAGGCTTAAGCATTATTTAATTGCTTCTGATAGTTGCATATTGGAGTTGGAGGGGTGATAAGAGCATATATGTGGTATGACCATGGCAAATTACGATGAGCAATTGCGATAAAGGCAATTTTTGGAAAATGTGCAAAGGCTAAGGAAAGGCGAAAAAATGTATGTTATGCATTTTTTTACGTGTATTCTCTTATAGCACTGATAGAAGGGTTTTAAGGGTTTTCTGATTATAGCCCAAGGTTGCAAAGTGGGGTTTGGATATATGGTCGGCTTAATAAAGGTTTATGAGGATGTATTACGTCCCGATAGAAAGGATTGCAAAGGTTAGACTTTGTTAGTCTATAAATAATTCCGCACAGTTTAAGAAATGGCCTTACATCTTAAAAATTGATGATTTGACTCCTTAGAGGGTTAAATTCCTGGGCAGAAAATGGTTTATGCATAGGTCTATATGCATACTTTGGGTAAAGTAGGGGTAACCCTGTGTCAGGTTTCAAGACACTGGGATATAACAAATCAGGTTTCAAGACACTGGGATATATGTTTCAAACATAATGAATACGTTTAGGTGTAATTCACTTAATATTAACGGATTTTTGAAAGGTTTGCCAAGTTTGTCAAGTGATGGAACATTATTTAACATATCTGCTAGTGAATTTAAAAGTCATTTGAATATATCTAAAGATATTATACTAGAATCTTATTTTTTTCCCCGAGGAAAAGTCACAATTCTCTATTAGATAAAGAAAATTACATGTTGTAGATGCATGAGCGACATATGTATATGTTGGGCTGTATCCATCAAAAAGTAGATCTTACAAAAACCCATGCAGGGTGTACTATGAACTATTCTGAAGAAATTATATACAAGTATGTATATGTCATGTACTTTAAAGAGATTGACAAAAATATACTACAAAAATTTAGGGCTTGTTGACCCTCAAGTAGTTCTGCTCTATGTACGTCCAATGATAATACTGGAAGTGTTCATCACCCTGTTGTTCCTTTATGATCCAACTTCCCCTGGGCTCGAGCGTGGCCATCTTGGAAAGTTGGTCAGCATCCTGATTATGCTCCTTGTAAATATGTTGACAAGATATATATTCAAATTGGGATTTAAATAACATGACTTCATCCAATATATTTCTGAGAGTATGCATATGACATGAAAATGCATTGTTGAACCAGTTAATATTGATTTTGGAATCCCTAAATATTTGTAGACGTATGTAATCATGAGAAAGTGCAAAATGGAGAAGGAGACGAAGTGTGATAAGTTCAGAAAAATTATTAGTGCCAATCCCCAGACCCATTTGAATGCGGTAAACATGGTTTACAGTTTGATGTAATAGAATACCCCCTCCCCCACATCCATGTTCATGTGCAACAACATCAAATTATGGCCATGACATATTGTGATTTATAACTTTTGTGGTCATTATCCAAACAATAGGTGTGTTGTCATCATCTAGAATTTCGTGAAAATCATTTAGAATACGGGTAGTGGATATAGGCCAGTAGATACCTCTATCCCTCAAAATGAATCCATTCTGATTCATCCATATGGTCTAGCAAATGATCAAGGTAAACAATGATGTTTTTGGTTTGAAGTCCCCGTCCTCCAGTGATTCCATGCTTCCATAGTAGTAATGCCTATCCATCTAGCATTAATGGAGAGGAAAGTGATTACCTGTGACCATAAATCAATCACCATGGGACAATGAATAAAAAGATGGTCATTTGTTTCCTCAGCATGTTTGCATAAGACGCACAAGGTAGGGCCGTGAAAATACCTATGCAACTGGTTTCTCCATGTGGGCTTTTTGTTCTTTAATATCTTCCACATTAGTAGCCTAGTGTGAGGAGGGGCTTTAAGCTTCCAAATATACCGCCACCAATCGATGAACACATGTGGTATATGTGAGTCGTGGATGATGGGATATCCTTCTTTGGGAGTATATTTCCCATGACCAGCATGTGCCTAGATGAGTTCATCAACGCCCTTCTTAATGCGCACATGTGATTATTTCAGAGCATTTATGTAATCAACCCATGATTGGTGCCATTTCTCAGGGATGCCTAACAACCCTGTTGATTTCCATGTTTGTGTGAAGATGGTGGTATTCTCTATATTAGCAATGGTTGCAAGCCTGTGTATTTCATTGTGCTTAAGGAATTATATAAGGTCGGTGGGAGTCGGTGCATATTACCACAGCTTGTCCATGTGTCTAGGTCGATCCGCACAGATAGTTGATCTCTGATGTGCCAGAATAGACCATTCATGATGGTGGGTAGAGCATGAAGGACAACACGCCATATTGATGAAATACCAAATTTGTGCCAAGTTGGGAGTTGAATCCAATCCACGATCTGTAAGGGCCAAATATATTTGTAATGCACCACCTCTATCCATAGACTGTGATAGGTAAGGATTAGCCAGCCCATCTTGGAAGCTAGAGCATGAGAAAATGATGGTAGGTCTTTTAAACCCCAACCACCCCACTTTTTTGGTAGTGCGATTTGGGCCGATCCCACCCAAGCAATGGATCTCCCTTCCAAAGTAATCTGTAGCATAATTTTTGTATCTAAGAGAGGAAACCTTTTGGAATCTATGTTAATGACATCCAATACACCAACGTTGCCTCCAAAACTGATTTGATGAGAACAAGTCACCATGCTTATGAGAGAAACCTATGGTTCTAGTTGAGAATTTTTTCGACCTTGGCCACCAGCCATGTCCAATCTGCTATTTTGTAACCATGAGGTTTAATCCAGAAGCCAAGGTATTTAAGGCCTACCTCCAATTGTAATCTTTGAAATGGAAATTTCTATGAGACTATCTATACTTCCTATGGGGAACAAACTGAGAAGGTGATAGTGGATTTCATCCTATTAGATTCCATACCTGTAGCAGCTGAAAAAAAGCATCATAATATCATGGAAAATAGATGAGTCCCAGATAATACCATTCAAAAATATAAACACATCATCCACAAATAGGAGGTGGGTCATGGTTAAATGTCAAGTGATCTTCAGACCAAGTATACGACCCTCCCTTATGGCCTGATGAATAAGTCTACTGAGCTCTTCCATAACCAGGAGAAAAAGGAGAGGGAATCATGGGCAGCCTTGCCTAAGCCCACACTCTGCATGAAAGAAGTAGGAAGCTGAGTCATTAATAAGAAAATTGAACAAAACTGTTGCGATACCGCTCATGATCCAGGTGATGAAGGAAATGGGAAAGCCCAAATGTGTAAGTAGCATTCTCATGTATAGCTAGCTGACCCGATCAGATGCCTTGGATAGGTCAATTTCGAGGATGGCACCTTTGAGCTGCTTCATCTTGATGGAATGAAGGGGCTCTTGAGCAGTGCCTACAACTTCAGGGATTTGTTGATTATGGAGGAAAGAAAATTGCTCAGGTAGGATATGGTTTGATAGGATGGGCTTAAGGCAATTCGCGATAATCTTGGCAATGATTTTGTATATGTCGTTATTGTGGGATATGGGCCGGAAATCATAAATGAATAAGGGGGTCCACTTTGGGAATAAGAGCTATAAAAGTGGAGTTGATAGCCTCATACATATGACTAGTGAGTCTGCTTTCCTCCATGACATTGAGAAAATCCTGTCCGGTGGTGTCGAAAAAAGCAATATAGAATTCAATTGTCCACCCATCTGGGCCAGGGCTCTTATCCTTTTTGAACCATTTAATAGTGCTCTCCAGTTCGCCTATGGTGACAGGTTTGATAAGGTCATCAGAGTCTACTTGGTCAACATAACAAGGGAATAGCCTAACTATCCAAACAATTCCTGCTATGGTTACACCAGGGGGGGCTTTGAACAATTGTTGGAAGTGAGAATTGCCTAGATGGGCAACTATTGAAAGGAGGAGAAAAAATGGCCATCTTCAATGGGAATTTTCCAAATAGTTTTTCTAGCCTTTATCCCCTCAGAAAAATTATGAAAAAACTAGGCATTGTCATCTCGAACCTTTAACCATATAGTTTGACTCCTAAGTCGCCAAGTTTCCTCACGTTCTTTAAGAATCTTGGATCTTTGTGTCTCTAGGTCAATGAGATGAGGTTTTGCATCATCCAATATGAATCCTTTACCTTGCTCATCCAAAAGATTTTCCAACTTGTCTTCTATGGTCCTGAGGGCTTGATCATCCATATCTCTTTTTTCCTTAGCCCATTTTAGTGATAGGCTCTTGATTTTGAGTAGGTTTTGACAAAATCCTTCAGATATGGATCTCCCCTGAGATGTTGGATGTGCATACCAATAATCAATGACCAATGTTATGTATTCAGGGTTCATCAACTAGGTAGAATTGAATTTAAAAGGAGATATTGACTTAGGAAAGGGCCCAGACAATTCAAGGTAGATGGGAGAGCAGTCATAGATTCCACCCACTCCCACCCACTGATGATAGTTTGACAGAGTCTGAATCAATTATTCCTCGATGAGAAATCAATCCAAACGCTTAGCTAAGGCAGCATCACCCGTTCTTCTATTGCGGAAAGTAGGTTGGTCCTTATTCACGGGTATATCGATCAACTGATGTTTCTCCATGAGATGGGTCATAAAATCCAAAAGTGGATATGTCTAGGCATTACAACTCCAAGATTCCCCATAACCAATTGAAAAATTCCGATCCCCACCCAGAATGAGGTTGTTTGAGTTGACAAGGGATAGATTGAGCAGATGAGTCCAGAAGTCAACTCGGTTGAGACAAGGAGTGTATATATTCATGATTCTAATCTCCATCCCTAATCCAAAGGAAAATATTTCCATTCTGATAAACCCAACTCTACCCCAGGTATTGATAATATTAATGGTAAGTGGATTGATGCATAATGCAATGCCTCCAGATCTTCCAATGGCATCATGTGTGAAGAAGGTCCAGCCCGGCTTCAGAGCTTGAAGAATGGGGATGATCTGGTCAACATTGGCTAGGGTTTCTTGCAGAAATATGATGTATGTGGGCTTAGAATCCAATAATGTTCCGAGGGTAGATTTTTTAGCAGGGCTCGCAAGACCCCTATAATTGAAAGAGAGCCATTTCATGATAGTAACTAGGGGAGGGTGTTCGATGCTCTAAGAACCCTATCAAGTGTGGATTGCCTGCTCAATACCACATCCACCCCAGCCTAAATGATAGCCTTGGAAATATTTGAGTGTCTTCCTCTCGAGGACTTGGTATATTTAGGAGGGGAAATCAACCCAATCCCAGAATGTTCGGGAGGGTGTGAAACCCTAGATTGGAGGTTGTATGAGTGGGAATGACCAGAGGAGGTGGAAATCTCCGGGGTGGGATTGGTATCCAGTTCAGGAATGGAGGGCGGAGTGGCAGATATAGTTGGAGCGTGCAAGTCAGTGGACAAGATAAAGGGGACAATGAAATGCCAGTGATGGATGAAAATGCAAAATGATGGTACAAAGTAGAAATAGAAGAAATAATTGAAGATGCAGAGTAAAGAGGTAAAGAAGTACTCGATGAACGAGAAGTACCTGGATCAGCCCGGGATATCGTCATAGGTGGAGAGGGAGGCCTAGGAGAATTCGAAGCCGGGATCTGTGCACCACTGCAAGCTATGCTACTTGGTCCTAGAGATCGAAACATCGGTTCATCAATAGTTGATGGCGCACCCTGAGCCGTTGTAGCTGAAACTTTGGTGGGGGAAGCAGTAGGATTAACTAGAGGGAATTCCTTGTAAAGGTGACCCACATTGTGACACCTCCGCCATAAAAAAGGCACTCCTTCATAGTCCAGGAGCTAGATCTGGGTGAATCTTCGCCAGTGCAAAGTAATATGTTCCTCTAGTCCCTCTATAGTGTCCAAATACACTAGAATTCTTGCCATAGATTTGTTTCTGGATGATTCAAATGACTTGTTGAAATCAAGAAAGGTACCAAGCGGATTACCAATGTGCGAAAAAACATCCTTGGACCAAATATGAAGGGGGAGGCTTGGTATCTTGACCCATATCGGGCCTGCACCCAATTGTTCACACTCAGGGTCGAATAAAGGGCTCCAAAGCTTGAGCAGAATAGGGGCCATCTCAATATTCCAATAGCGCGAAATGACCCAAGAGGTTTGTTCCTCTCTCATAAAAGTTAGAGAAAACCAACCCCGAGCCAAAGTAGTAATAGTTAGGAGTTCCAAGAGTATGTGCCCCCAAATTTCCATAACCCATAGGCATAATCTGGTAGTGGAGTAAGCACGCCCTCAAACCCTTCCTACCAAAACCTTATTGGCAGTGTCCACCACCTCCCCCATATGCACTCCAACCCCGAAACAGATTTCCAGTTGCTTTCGGGAGGCTTTTACGCACTTATTCTTCCTTTCTTTGCCTAATTACGGAGCAGTAGGGTGTTCCTGAAGAGGATCTTGATTGCCCGATGTGTGTCGCTCAGGTAGAGGTGCGTCGGAACGAGGGTTCACAACGAGGATGTTAAAACACCTTGATGGAGAGGTAGGGAGACCCGGAATAGCCAAGGAATGGGGTGGGAGTGGAGTGTCAATGAAGTGCGGAGGGGAGGCAAATGTAGAGATCTGTCCGGCCGAAGAAGGGTTAACGGAGGGGGGAGTTGGGTGGGGGGATTCCAATGACACAAAGTCAAATGTAGGGGATGGTGGTATGAAGGAAACGAGGTAATGAAGGGTGGCTGGTGAGAGGGGAGGGCAATCGAGACCCGACGACCTGATAGAGAGGTTGGCGAATGGAATGGAATGTGTGGAAGGACCCGGGTCATAACGAATGTGAGACAAAACGTACAGTAACAGATGGTTTGTGCCCAAAGGTCCATTAAGCATCGTCTCTGGTGAAAAAGTAGGGCTCATCCAGATCGATTCATTGGGGTTGGGATCCTCCGAGTAGTCAACCACGTCGACATCCATTTCTGACATACTGCAGACAAAAGAAACGACAACGAGAGATGGGTAAGGCATTCAACTGAAAGCACAAGGGGAGAGGCAATCTTTCGACCGTGACAATAATGTCGATAATGCAGAGGCGATGTGCAGTGACGATGTCTGCAGCAGTGATGAGTGCAAACCCTAACCCTTCTTAGTCATGGTTCCAATGTTGCACGACCGCTTCATCAGGCTCTCTCCCATGTCTTAGCGAAATCCAAGTATCACCTTCCTATTATAATCCTATTGTTTCCATACTCATTCACATTATATATGACGGAGAAAAGAAGGAAATGTAGCAATTCTAGATACCATAAACATAAATATCAAACCACAATTGTTTTACATTCATTTATTCAAATGACATACTTACATTCATTTTTTCAAACGATATGCTTCTAGAATAGGATGACCTATATATATCTACCAAATCCTTTCTCTAAGATTTAATGTTTTCATGATCCTCTCATGAAAGATTTAGATTTGTTACATGACAGAATATATTTTAGTAGTTTATTTATTGAAGTTTTATTTATTCATATTGCCTTTTATATATGATTTTACTTATGATTTTATTTGTGAGAAAGAATCTCCATTCTCCTATATTTTCTCTTTGTTGTAAGTATTTCTTCTTTGAGTTCATCTTGAATATATTTCTTTTCCATAAAGTTCTAAAATTATTTTGACTGAAAACTACTACCTCACAAATCAACCTTCAGCTATTTCTTTTTTATTTTTTTTAATATTATTTAATTTTAAAAATTAAAACAAGTTTACTCTTTTATTTATTATATCTATCCTAGGTATGGTACTATGCATTCTATTTTTCTTTTGATTAGGTATTACTTTACTTTGCTTTTCACAAAAAAAATTTGCTTCTCCATAGTTTAATATTATGGATTGAATTCTATTATTTTTATTAATATTTAAAATTATTTATTTGCAATATGATTGGTTGAAGTCTATCTATCTATTTGTCCTTTAAAACTTTATAGAGAATCTTCTCAACAAAAACATTATCACTACAATAAGACATTATTATTGTCGCTTCATAGGATTGGATTTTCCAGGATGAAATTACAATTAACAAAATAACTCAATTTACCAATCAGTAAAACATAAATTGACTATATTAAACACTAACTTGTTGGATTTTCCACGATGAAATTACAATTAACAAAATAACTCAATTTACCAATCAGTAAAACATAAATTGACTATATTAAACACTAACTTGAATTCAATATTTTGACTGTAATTCAGTTATATTTAAACTAAGTGGCAAGTACTAGCTATTATGTAACACTTGTTTCAAACTAAATTCTCCAAAATAATAACGAGTGTTGAGAACATCTCGATAACATCTCGATTTTATCTCGAAATTAAGATTTTTTGGCCTAGCTGATGTTTACCCATTTTTATCAATATTTTGATGGTATCATGATTTTGCCTATTTTTACCAATATTTTTGCTATTTTTTAGTTTTCGAGAACCTTATAAATTTTATCCCAGTATCAATATTGACAACATTGATAGTAACTAAAATTTTATTTTAATTTCAAAATTTTAATAAAAAATAAATAAACATAATTATAAATACATCATGCCTTCACCACTTTATTGAAAAATGTGTATTACCGAAATTTACTCTCAACTGCACACCAGGTCTCATCATTTCAACATTCACGTTGACCGACTTAAGAGTTATAGATTCATGCTTTCACTACTTTATTAAAAAACACGTAGACCGAAAGTTACAAGAAGAAGGGCGTTATATATTTATGGTTTTATTTTAATGTATTGGATATGCTTATTGAATTCTGACGTGATTAGATTTATTGGTTTCGTTTAAAAAAATTTGTTAAATTATTTTGTAATATGAAAATTTATATTTTTATTTTAATATTTTAAATTTTAAATGAAAATTATTTTATTATTTATTTTGAATAAATTAATTAAAATATAATATTTATCAATTTTACATATTATATAATTGAGTTTGACTATATATAATTAAAAAATATTAAATTAGTTTTCTCTTGAATAAAGTTACAACGATTTATTTTAGGGACAAAAATTACATACAATATATATGGAATGGGAAATCTCCTATCATAAATGTTTATTTTTTCTTTTATTTGTGAAGTAAAAATTTGTAGTATGATAATAAAGATTTACATTTTAAACATAAAAAGTTTGTGTTAGTTTGTTATTAAGGAAATTAGATTATATTGTAACATTTTTTTATGTTATTTGAGTTATCAATATTTACATTATTTTTATTATTTGAGATTATAGTTAATATTTTTATTTTATTTATTTTTTTTGTAAGTTTGGTAGGATCTTTTTTTTTATTGATATTTCATAAAAATAAGTATGTTTCAACAAAAATTGCAGGTGGTCTCAACCTGCTCGCAGGAAACCAGGTCTGTTAGCCACCTGTCTGGATTGAACACTGTCCAAAATTATAGAGGGTTTTCCTTACCATCCATGCTACATTGGCAACTTTATCTACTATATAACTCTTATTAAAACAATAAATGCTAATCGTCATATAAACAAAATTATACTGGCAAAGCTGCTTCAATCATCAGATGAGTCCATCAGGACTGGGGCTTTCATGCTTGAACTCGAGATTTCACTTCTCTTCATATACTGTAGGCTCTATTCAAACCTGTTCACAATGAGGTTGTTGTGATATAGCTGCAATTGGACAGATTGGATCTCCCTTTGTAGGTCCTTCATGCTTGGCTCAGCTGGTCTATCTTCCTTCGGTTCCTCTCTTTCCTTATAGGTTGTCATTGCGTGGGCCAGGATATTTTTCATGACCCAATACTGCTGGATTGTTTGGCGGAACAATGTTTGGCGTCCTCTGGTATTACCAGGGTCTTTAACCATTTTTTCCCATTCCTCTGTCTCTATCTCTTGATTTTCTATGTTATTGTTTAACTCTCTTTCCCATTCGGAAATGACTGCTTTCACCTCGGGTGGTGTTCCTATGAAGCATGCATTGATCAAGTTATGCATACTCTCCTTCCCTATTTTCCTGTCGCTTTTTCTCGGTTCTTTGCTAGAAGTCGGTTCCATGCCTTTCATATTTTTTCCACCCTTTCCCATTCCTTTGTTTCCTTTCTTTCTTGGTTGGTTACCTTCCTTCGCCATCCTATTCTCTTTCTGACTTTTTTCCTCCCTTACCGAGCAGCGCACCTATACCTAGGTTGGAGCACGGTTTGAGTGCTGAGGCTCCATATTTTTCTACACTCTGCTTGTTATATTACCTAAAATAGAAACCAGGGATACAACATTGTAAGTCAACTTCATATTAATTAAAGTGGCCTCGAGATTCCCCCATTCCGAATGGGGCTTCTCTACCGCGATATTTTTCAATCGCTCCATGCCCGAAGAACTATGATAAACCCCATTGACAACCTGATTCCCCCTTGCCTCCTCAGAGGATTGTGGCCTTATGACCTCCCCTTCTTTCTGGTAGCTTCCCATCGGAATTTGAAGAGCCTAGTTACCCATCTCCCATGAGGCTTCTCTGCACCTCCACCTTACTGTAGTTGCAACCTTACCTTGGGTATCACCACCCTAGCAGCAAAGGAATTGCTTCTCAATCCTGTTGGGTTGTGTTATATTTTTTCCACGACTAACCTACATAGTGAACTGGGGGGTTAGAGGGGGGGCGGAGCCCCCCCTTCGTTGTGCCGATTGCGCAGCAGGGGGGTTTGAGGGGGGCGGGTAGCCCCCCTCTACGGGGTTCGGGGCAACGCCCCGAGAAATTTTTTTTTGGGATCCTATATTAGGTTGGGCGAACCTACCTATGGTTTTCGGTACATGGTTTTTTGGACGCGATGGTTTTTAGTCCATGGTATTGGATGCTTCGGCATGTATAAATATGTATTGTAACATTGAAAGGAATATAATG
>APFE030581322.1:33111-62497 GCA_000404065.3 Pinus taeda
GGGGGGGGTAGGCCCCCTCTACGGGGTTCGGGCAGCGCCCGAGAAATTTTTTTTGGACCCTATATTAGGTTGGGTGAACCTACCTATGGTTTTCGGTCCATGGTATTGGACGTGATGGTTTTGCGGTCCATGGTATTGGATGCTTCGGCATGTATAAATATGTATTGTAACATTGAAAGGAACATAATGAAAAATCAGGTAGTCTCGGTTTTGAGATCCAGTGGGAAATCTCTGTGTATATGTGTTTTATGTGTTATGCTCTCGCATTTTTATTTTTCCTGTGATTTAGAATTCGTATGCAGGTAATTTCTCTACGGGGTTAAAACCTACAAATCCTCCACGAGACTATAAATCTCATGCCTATCCACGAGAGAGCTATGCTTTGCCAATGGGTCTTGTCGAAGGAGCTAGGCGAGAGCTTTCTCAGAGCCATTTCTCTCCCCCAATTTCCGCCCCAATTACTGCCTCTATTCACATGGAATTTACCCAGGTCCAGGCTTGCTCAGGATTGAGGAATGCCATCTTTGTCAACAATTCAAAGCACACATCTAACCCTCCGCTCATTACTAATACACCTTCCTTCTCGAACCACATTCTCAACCAACACTGCTTGAAATGATTTCTTCTACAGCTCCTGTGGAAACCCCTATGGATATCTCAGTAGGCCGCATTATGACTATGCTTGCTGCCCTTACCCTAGGACCTATCAACCCAGAGGCCAAGACCAGGTTTCCCACACACCCTTCCCCAAGTGACAATCTTGGCAAATTCTCCCGAGGATGACAGGCCAAAATCCCAAGAGAACCGGAAGGCCTCAACATTGACCATATCCGGGGGCAACATAACCATTAACCAATGTTCAACTTCTAAATTCATATTTTCCATATAGTCATGTGTGAGAGCCGAGAGGACATACCAGTTCTTGCTAACGAAAACCAAATGCAGCTCGACGTCCTTCACCCCTCGACTTTTTCCACCTTCTGTACACGTCCTACCTTATCTAGCTACATGGAAATGCCTCTTAGCCTAGTGTTGAAGCCCCGAAAATCGGGTCTACAACAAGGGGGATACCCACCCGGTCTGGACATTGGTTAGTAGCTCCTCTTTCGTTTGGTATAGTGGGTCCGACTGGGGATATGGGACTAGTTTCCCAATTTATGTGTGTGTGTTTGAAGGATTGATATTTCTCTTTCTAACAGTTTCTAAATGGAATACTTTTATTCTAACTCTAATCTAATAATAAGGAAATTGTATTCTAATAAGTAGAAATATCTAATTCTACACTAACCCGGGGTGTAATCTTTCCGTTATGCGATCTAAAATGATTTCAAATAATAACTAGTAATAAAGATCATTCAATTGTTATGAGAAAAGAATTGAATAAGGATGAACCACTTCGTATAAAAAGTTAGACGAAACAATTGTGGAAAACATATCGCATAATAAGCTATTCATACATCAAGCATAAATAAATAGCTATCACCGTCCAAAGTGTCAAATGATAACTCAGGCATTCATGCAACAATATATAAACAACTGAACATGAATATCACTTTAACACAAAGGCATAAATAGTTAAGAGATAGAAGTACCATTTACAACTAGTCCTACTCATGAGCTTCAAGAGATAATGATTTATCTCTTCTTGATCTAATATCCACTAAGAGTACAAAAGTGCAACATCAGTAGCAGATATCAAATGAAAATATCAATAAATCCTGTTCCATTCATTCATCAAAACCTCCTCAGAGGGTACAAAAGTGCATGTTCTGGGGATAAGTTTTTGACAAATTTCAGGACCCTTCTCTAAATTCATGAGAAGGGTTTAAATACTATTAACTAAATCTAAAAATAACTTATTACAAAAATGTAGGATGTGGTTTAAATGACCGTCCTCATTTCAGGAAAAATAAAACAAAATTAAAACTAAAATTAAATCTAAAATTAAAACTACTTCTGTATCTGCTCCTTGAAATCGCATGCATTCAGCATCTGTTTGAGAAGAGTCGGCTGGCCGACTTCCGATTTTAGCTGAGCTGAGAAAACAGAATCGGTGAGAGCTGGTGCCATATTCTCGGCAGAATTGATGATACACTTGAGAGTCATCCACTGGCTATGTGGCTTTACCAAGTATGTCCAGTAATAATCCGAGTTCAACTTGGTTAACCCTTGGATTGCTTCTGCCTTGTCTTGAGCCTTCTGTTTCCAGTCTGTCTCTATCATTGCTTTCTTGCAATTTTTTGGGCTTGCAGGTGACTGAGCAATTAGAAGCTTTCCTTTTCGAGAAATTTTTCTCAGCAATGTGTGATTAGTGCGCGCTAATCGCGCATCGGAAACTTCCTCTGTTTCTTGATCCGGGCTTCCTTGATGCGTTTTTTGCCTTTTTTCTTTTAGCGGATATAAAGTTCAAATTTTGTGAAAATAGTGATTACGTAAGCTCTTGAACCTGAGTCTTAAACTGTCTATTTCTGATATCAACGCTGTCCATTATCCATTTAACCATGTTCGTGTATGGAAGAATTTTGGGCCTTGCTACTATCCGGTGTAAGAATGAACAAGCTAGCTCTGTGATGGATGCCTCAGAAGAACTATGTGAGCCCGCAATAGCAGCAACTTCCATTACTCTGGGATTCTCCTCCTTCCCACGTAGCAATATTAGCATCTCTGTTACAGGCTGTGTCTGTATACAAGGGCGCCATTTCTTTCTCTTCAGATCTTGGAGCTTTGCTTTTCTTTCCCATAGCGTACTGCTTTGTATCGTTCTCTGTTCTTCATTCCTGCAGTTTACAAGTGAAGTGAGAATAATGATAAGGAAGGGTGATGGGAAAGTTTTAAATGCCGAAGATGCATAAAGTATACCACCTTACGTAAAATGATTTTTTGATAAGCACGAAACCATATTCCATTAATAACTGGCAACTAACTCATTTATTAGCATTAAAGCGCGTAACCAGGTGTCGGTTTATGGAAAATAGTTTTTTGAACCACGAGCCCGAAAGATCTGCGATGAAGCGATTTTGTGCGATTTGCTTTGCAATATCACAGATCGCAACATCGCAAAGTTGATAGTTTGCTATATCGCATTATCATATTGCCGCTCTATCGTGAAATCACAATATCGCAATATCGCGTTATCGCAATATTGCGTTATCGCAATATTGCGTTATTGCAATATCGCATTATCGCAATATCGCATGAACGCAATATCGTAAGAACATAATATCGTAGGAACATAATATCGCAGGAACATCATATATGACAATCTTCGTTAATTTGTTTTCTGCGAAATGCGATTTGCGATATGTGTCATCGCATATGGGCAATTTTAAGGTGTTTCAATGTAAGTTGTATTTGATGTATGCAATGCGATATTTTATTATCGCGTATCGCGATCTCGCAATGATAGAATTCGGCTTGTAAGGAGGTATCCTGTTATCCTTTTGCGATGCGATATTTTGTAAGGAAAGATTTTTGTCTTACCTTATCATAAAACTTAGAATTTTAGATTTTTCAAGGGGGTCTTCCTAAGTTTATGATGGTAAGTTTTATTAGGAAAGGAAATTTAAGCACTAATTGATTTTTAAATTTTTAACTAAGGGTCCCCACTTATTTAGTATTAGGAATAACACTAAATAAGAAGGGGGGTTGTTGCTGGCCACAACGATTGGTGATTCACTTGGAAGAACCAGTTATCTCTGTTGCTCCTTTGAATTTTCAAAACTCCCAAAACAGAAAATTTTCCAGAAAATTAAACTTTACTATAGAAAGACTAAGTACTTTATGCTTTTTCCTATCAATGATATTTATTTTCTTCTTTTTCCAAATTTGATTATTTACTCCCTCAAGCTAGTCTTTGTATCTAAATTAGTCATTACTTGGTTTATAAAGATAAAAACAAAGTCTTCTTTGCAAATCAGTTTTAAATATGCTCATTGTCGTAGGTAGAGCCTCTGCTGCGAGCAAGCGTTTATAGCTTCGACAAGGTTACCTGTTACCTAGCAATGATCCTATATCCTACTTAGATAAATTTACAACTTTCAAATAAAAATCCGTTTCCACACTTTTTGCTTTCATTTTCTTTTTTATCCTTAAAGAACAATGTCTTGGTTTGGTAGCCAATTCATGACATAGTCATTCACTGATTTATTAACTTTGCTGAACAAGCTAGCTCGTGATGAGACCCCTTGCTTATGATTGCAACAATCTTAAGTCATTGCCCTGTTGTGGTACGCAGTATTGGCAAAGTCAGCAAGCTATAATATCTATGATCATGATAAGTCGGCTCGTGATGAGACCTCTTACTCTTTAAGTTAAAGTGTATCTTTGGATCATTCTCTGAATATTGTAGTTTCCTAGGTGGGGAGGAAGTCATTGTTTCCTTAAGACAACTCTGGACGACAATGATGGAGTTTTTGGAAAGAGATTTTCTACAGAGAATCTTTATTTTTGTTATTGATACCTTTCATTGGACTGAAATAAAACAATTTCTAACTAAAGATATTTTTTGTCAAAGTTTATACAGTTGAAACTAGTATCATTTCTAGGTCTAGAGTCTTTAACTATATATTTCAATAGTAATGATCAATTTTTTAGAAATAATTCTATTTATACAAGTAAAAAAACAAAAACAAAATCTAAAAGAGAATTTATGTCTTTTTCGTGAATCTCAAATGTAGCCTTTACAACTGGTTTTATTATGAAAAAGAAAAACAACTAATCTACAAAAATAGAAGAATGATCTTCTATGGAAAATATTTTTTGAGGATCTGACCATTAACAGGTAAAGAATCCCTTTTCCCTATTAAATCCTGTAACATGAAAGTAGACGGACCTATGACTTCTATGATTTGAAAAGGACCAAGCCACATTCTTTGAAATTTTGTATGTTTCTCTTTTTCCTCATGAGCCTTGTCCCATTTTAAAACTAGATCTCCCATCTGAAAATCTTTCTGGATATCATGTTTGAATCAAAAGAAGCCTTCACTAATGCTTGGTGACGAACGTGAGTTATCTTAGCCCGTTCTCTTTGTTCTTCTAACTTAATTAATTCTAGCTGTCTTAGTTGTAAGGAAGAAGTTGGTGCTTCATCAATATATTGAACTAAGGCTAAAGAGGGAATTGCCAAGTGAGTTGCAAGAACCACTTCTTTCCCATAAACTAAATTAAAGGGAGAAGTGCCGATAGAGGCTTTTTGCATTATTCGATCTGCCCATAAAGCATATATTAAAGACTTATGCCAATTTTTATGATTTTGGTCAATGGTTCGTTTAATGATTCTGATTAAATTCTTATTTGTAGATTCAGCTAACCCGTTCCCTTGTGGGTAATAATTGGCAGAGTATTTAAGCTTGAAACCCCTTTTGAGTGAAAATTCAGTCATTGCATTACCAGAAAAATATGATGCATTATCAAACATTAAAGTGGAAGGCAGCCCAAACCTGGTGATTATGAAGTGATCTATGAACTCAATGATATTTTCAGCATTAGCCGTCTTCAGTGGAACTGCTTCTACCCATTTAGTAAAGTAATCTGTTGTTGTAAGGATGTATCTATGCTGTTTAGAAGAGTGAGGAACTATCTCACCTATTACGTCCAATCCCCACTGATCGAAACGTTGTTCAATGTTAACTAGTTGCAGTGGCAAGGATGGTTTCTTTTGTCTCCTAGCAACAGTTTGGCAGACTTGACATTTCCTTACGTAGTTATGTGCCTCTTTGAATAATGTGGGCCAGTAATAGCCTGCACGTAAAATTTTATGATCAGTAGCGTCTCCAGTGTAGTGTCCGCTTGCTGGCTCATCGTGGAGTTCCTGCAAGACTTTTTCAGCTTCAGATTTCTCAAGACATCTAAGGAGAACAGAGTCATAATTTATTCTAAAAAGAATATCATTCACGAGCTGATATTATTTGGCTTTTAACCTTAGAGCTCTTTTCTTGGTATGATTGAGGTTTGAAGGAGCATATCCATTCTTTAGATAATAAATAATATCAGCATATAATGACTCAACATCGTTTAGGCTTACCTCGTACACTTGTACCTCTGTAGATGGTTTTTCGAACATTAGCGATGCTCCGGCCAGCATTTTGCAAAAGCCTTGACCTTTTACAATACTTGCTGGTTTGATTTCTACGTCATACTCCTGTAAGGCAGTAACCCAACTGGCCGTTTTCTCACCAACATCCTTCTGTACTAGAAGATTTCTTACAGTTGGAAATGGTACTATGACTTTGGTATGTGTTTTGAGTAAAAAAGGTCTGAAATATTTAATTTCTTTGAAAACAGCATAAGCTTGTTTCTCCACGTCTGAATAATTCAACTCAGCTCCTTGTAAATTGGAACTGAAAAAAGCAATGGGGCTTCCGCCTTTTCTTGATTTGCCTGAGTGAGTATCGCAGCATATGATCTATTTGAGGAAAATGTATACAAAATAAAAGGATCAGAAAATTTGGAGTTGCTAAAGATGGAGCATTAATAATTGCTTGTTTGATTAGATTGAATGCCTCATGTTCATCTTGGCCCCATTTAAAGTTTGCGTTCTTTTTAATCATTGCTTGCAAAGGAGTCACAATTCTTGAAAAGTCTGGAACAAATCTCTTTACAAAGTTAATCTGGCCAAGAAAATATTGCATGGCTTTCTTGTTGTGAGGTAGGGGTACTGCGGAAATTTCCTTGATTCTGTCAGCATCAATGTGAATTCCAGATTTTGACACTATGAATCTGAGAAGTTTTCCTTCACTTAATGCGAAAAAGGATTTTTTCTGGTTAAGTGAAATTCCATACCTTAAACAATGTTGGAAGATTTGTTTTAAATCTCTGAGATGGTTGTTTCGTTTCTTGGAATACATAGTTATATTATCCAAATAGATTACCACTAATTTATTAACTAACCCCTTGAATGCGATGTCCATGGCTCTCTGAAATGTGGCACCCGTGTTAATCAAACCAAATGGCATCTTTTGATATGCGTATGTGCCCCATTTAGTTCTGAATGTAGTTTTTAATTGATCGTCGGGATGTACCAACACTTGATTATATCCTAAGAATCCATCCAAGAATGACATTAATTTTGAGCCCGCAATTGCCTGCAGTATTTGTTCCATGGGGGGCAAAGGGAAATTATCCTTTTGGCAGGCCTTGTTAAGATTTCGAAAGTCAATGCAGATTCTAATATCTCTGTTTTTCTTTCTAACAGGTACCATATTGGAGACCCATTTAGAATGTCTAACGGGAAAAAATATTTTGGCTTTCAATAACTTATTGAGTTCAATTTTGATCTGGTTTTCTAAATTGGGATGGATCTTTCTCAACTTTTGTTGGACAGGTTTTTCATTATCGATCATTGGAATAGTATGTTGGATGATGGAAGTGTCGTATGTTTTGAGTTCACCATAATTCCAAGAAAAGACACTTTTGTATTGTCTCAAGAGACGAATATACGCTAATTTTTCTTCAGGGGCTAGGCCAAGGCCTAGGTTGATATTCTGTGGTTTGGTATCAGTTCCTAGATTTACTAATTCATAATTCAAAGTTGAGCTTTGGAGTTTTGAATTGGTAGATCTTTTGAATCGATCCTTCAAATCATAAAGGTCTTCTAACTTGACTACTGATTTAGGTATAGCATTGTTAGTACTATCCTGTTGCAATTGTTGGTCATGTTGGTTTTCATCAATTATTTGATTGGTGTAGGATCCTTCAGATGTGATGAAACTCACAATATTAGGATCGTCGTTGAAAATCCTCCAATTGGTAATGTTACCAGGAATAGCTGGTCTAAAAATTAACTCAATTGAAAATCGGTCAGGGCTAAAATCTTCTGAAGGAAGAAGCTTGGAAGCTACGTTGGTTAAGAGGTCTGCACTAGCATTTTGGAGTCTGGGAATTGATGAAATATTAAATGCTATAAAGTGTTCATTCAGATCTTGAACTAAAGATTGGTAATGTTTTAAATGACCTTATAAACAATGTATATTATTACGTACCTGTCTGATTACAATTTTTGAATCTCCGAAAACTTGAAGGTATTTGACGTCTAATCCGATTTCTTTGTACAACCCTTGGACTAAAGCCTCGTATTCCGCTGTATTTTTGGTGCAATCAAATTCAAGTCTGCAAGTTAGCATAGTTTTATCTCCCTCTGGGCTTATTAACACCCATCCTGCTCCTGCTCCTTCGTTAGACTTAGAACCATAAAAGAATATTTTCCAAAATAAAGGTTTATTTACAAGACTATCTATAAAATTAATACATTTAGAACTATCTGTTTGAGAGAAATTTTCTACTTGGGATAAAACAAAATGTTCTAAGTAAGGTGAAGTATGAGCATTAAAATTTCCTAGGAAAGAATCTACTGAATAGTTGTCAATGATGTTAGAATTATATGCTACTGGTTCATTTTCTCCCTCTAGCTCTGTTACTATCTATTTCTGATGCTCAACTTTTATCTGATTTGGTTTACCATTGTAAGGGAGCCACATGTGCGACCAGTCAGTTGCAAAATATCCATGAAGTTTTTCTGACCAATCTCTGCTAAGAATTAAGCCATAAAATTCCGAAATATCAGCAACTAAACTGTCGATAACTTGACATACCTTTGGGTTGGATGACAGCCTTATGGTAACTTGATTTAATTCTCCAATCACTTAGACTTGCGATCAATCTAGCTGAACTATGCGCACAGTGGATTTCTTTGGTTGAACGTTCAATTTTGCACATATTAATCTTGGTAGAATATTCGATGAAGCTCCAGAATCCACTAAGCAATTATGCACGTTTTTATTAAAAATTTCATAAGTAAGGAGAAATGGGGGAGTATGAGATCTTGATCTTCCTCCAATTGAGGGATATCGTTTGGATCAATTTTATTAATCGCATTAGTTGGAGGTCTTCCCATGTCATGGGAAGCTTGAGATATTACAGCGGCTGGTAAAGGTGAAACTGGTACAACATGTAATTCTTTCAAAAGTACCTTTTGCTGGTGTTTTAACTTGCTCAATTCAAAAAAAGTAATATTGGCCCTAGTCTTTTTCATGTCTTCTATGATATTATACTCCATTTTATCCGAAATAATTAGCGTTTTAGATGGAGTTGATGTGTCTATTTGGACTGGGTTGGTTTGAGTCACTTTAGGTGATGTTTTCTTGGCTACGACTTTATCCTTAGTCATCGAGCTTGCGGTCTTTGGCTTAGGTGTAGGTTGAGGAGGATAAAGTTTCTTTCTGCTGCGAGTACTAACCGGGAATGCCTCTTGATCCTCTTCATCTAGGAGGATGAAATACCACATGCCTTGTAACTCTACAACTTCTTCTTCATCAATATGTTCTTTAGTAGTGATTTCCTCTTCTTCTTCTTCTGATTCAGAATTTGTAATAGCATTAGGGGGTTTGGAATTGGTTGAAGGATTTCTTTTAAAAGGCCTGTATGGCTTTTTAGAAGAAGTTTCTGCCACTTGTTTCTTAATGTTGACCATCTTGTTAGACATGGTCTTCAAAAATTTTTATAATCCTTCTAAATCGAATGGATCTTTCGAATGTTTTTTCTTGGGACCTTTTTTGAAAGAAACCTTCTTAGATTTTCGTTCTTCTATTACGTTTTTCTTTTCTAGGGCCATAATACGTTTCTCTACTGCGATTGCTTCTTTCATATTTTCAACTAAGGTTGTTTTGTTAACCCTATCAATAAAGATTTCTATGTTTGATGGTAAAGCAGTGATGTACCATTCACTTCGCACTTATTCGCTAGGGTGGGAAGCAGTAGAAATTTTGTTTAAGATTTTATTGAAACATAAATTGAAATCTTTAATAGGTTCTCTTGACTCGGCCCTAAGGTTATACAAGTCGTTGATCAGTGTCGTCGTAGACCTGTCATCACCGAATTTGGTCAGGAATTGTTCTTGGAAGATGTCCCAACTAGTAATAGATCCAAATGGTAATGAGAAATACCATGATCCGGCTGTTCCTTGCAGAGTATAAGGAAAAAGTCGAACAACAACATCTTCGTTGGTAACTCCATTGATATTTATGGATAGCATAAAGTTATTTATATGTTCTTTCGCTAGCATGCCTGCCTCAGAATTAAACTTAGGCAGCCATTTTTCAGGATGGGCCGGTAGCTGACTTAAGGGTGCAGACATTAAGACTGCCCCTGGGTTATTCCATGGAGATTGGGCCATCACTAAACTACTAACAGAGGAAAGTGCAGAAGATGATCCCTGCGGTTGAGAAGATGAGGATATTATGACTCCAGATGGTTGAGAAGGAGTTGTGGAAGTTCCAGTGGGCTGATGGACAATGATTTGAAGTGGAGGAGTGGATGGTTGACTTCGCGGTGAAGAGGTTGAGATGGATGATGATGATGAAATAGTCTCGCTATTGGACCATTTAGGAGACTTGCTCTTTTCCTTGTAGGTAGAGGTAACTCGGTTGGCTGAACACCAAACTTTTCGCTCTTTAATCTGGTAAGAGGATGAGCAGGGTTATATTGCGAAGTCACATTGCCTTGAGATTCATCAGACCTTTGGGGAATATAGAAAATCGTTGAAGTTTGCGAATCAAAGATTCAACTTCATGAGGTTCAATAGTAGATTGTTCTAAAATGTCAGGGTTTGTAGCAGTGGCTATTGTTCCAGCAACTTCTGACTCTGGATTTAAAGATTCTAAATGAAATGGAGAAGTCTGGGGAGATGGTGAGGGCGATTTACTCTCAGAATGGTATTTAGATTTAGATTTGCTTACCATTCACAGTTCGAGCCCTCCTTCTAGCGCCAAATATGTTGAAGCCCCGAAAATCGGGTCTACAACAACATGGATACCCACCCGGTCTGGACCTTGGTTAGCAGCTCCTTTTCCATTTGGTATAGTGGGTTCCACTGGGGATATGGGACTAGTTTCCCAATTTATGTGTGTGTGTGCGAAGGATTGATATTTCTCTTTCTAACAGTTTCTAAATGGAATACTTTTATTCTAACTCTAATCTAATAATAAGGAAATTGTATTCTAATAAGCAGAAATATCTAAGTCTACACTAACCCGGGGTGTAATCTTTCCGTTATGCGATCTAAAATGATTTCAAATAACAACTGGTAATAAAGATCATTCAATTGTTATGAGAAAAGAATTCAATAAGGATGAACCACTTTGTATAAAAAGTTAGATGAAACAGTTGTGGAAAACATATCGCATAATAAGCTATTCATACATCAAGCACAAATAAATAGCTATCACCGTACAAAAGTGCCAAATGATAAATCAGGAATTCATGCAGCAATATATAAACAATTGAACATGAATATCACTTTAACACAAAGGCATAAATAGTTAAGAGATAGAAGTACCATTTATAACTAGTCCTACTCATGAGCTTCAAGCGATAATGATTTATCTCTTCTTGATCTAACATCCACTAAGAGTACAAAAGTGCAACATCAGTAACAGATATCAAATGCAAATATCAATAAATCATGTTCCATTCATTCATCAAAACCTCCTTAGAGGGTACAGAAGTGCATGTTCTGGGGATAAGTTTTTGACAAATTTCATGACCCTTCTCTAAATGCATGAGAAGGGTTTAAATACTATTAACTAAATCTAAAAATAACTTATTACAAAAATGTAGGATGCGGTTTAAATGACCGTCCTCATTTCAGGAAAAATAAAACAAAATTAAAACTAAAATTAAATCTAAAATTAAAACTACTTTTGTATATGCTCCTTGAAATCGCACGCATTCAGCATCTATTTGAGAAGAGTCGGCTGGCCGACTTCCGATTTTAGCTGAGCTGAGAAAACAGAATCGGTGAGAGCTGGCGCCATCTTCTCGGTAGAATTGATGATACACTTGAGAGTCATCCACTGGCTTTGTGGCTTTACCAAGTATGCCCAGTAATAATCCCAGCCCAACTTGGTTAACCCTTCGATTGCTTCTACCTTTTCTTGAGCCTTCTGTTTCCAGTCTGTCTCTATCGTTGCTTTCTTGAAATTTTTTGGACTTGCAGGTGACTGAGCAATTAGAAGCTTTTCTTTTCGAGAAATTTTTCTCAGTGGTGCGTGATTAGCGCGCGCTAATCGCACATCAGAAACTGCCTCTGTTTCTTGATATGGGCTTCCTTGATGGGTTTTTTGCCTGTTGCGCTTTTTTCTTTTAGCGGATATAAAGTTCAAATTTTGTGAAAATAATGATTCTGTAAGCTCTTGACCCTGAGTCTTACACTGTCTATTTCTGATATCAACGCTGTCCAGTATCCATTTAACCATGTCCGTGTATGGAAGAATTTTGGGCCTTGCTGCTATCCGGTGTAAGAATGAACAAGCTAGCTCTATGATGGATGCCTCAGAAGAACTATGTGAGTCCGCAGTAGCAGTAACTTCCATTACTCTGGGATTCTCCTCCTCAAGTAGATTATACATGCCTTCCCATGTAGCAATACCAACGTCTCTGTTACAGGCTGTGTCTGTATACAAGGGCGCCATTTCTTTCTCTTCAAAGCTCGGAGCTTTGCTTTTCTTTCCCATAATATCCTGCGTACTGCTTTGTATCGTTCTCTGTTCTTCGTTCCTACAGTTTACAAGTGAAGTGAGAATAATGATAAGGAAGGGTGATGGGAAAGTTTTAAATGCCGAAGATGCATAAAGTATACCACCTTACGTGAAATGATTTTTCGATAAGCACGAAACCATATTCCATTAATAACTGGCAACTAACTCATTTATTAGCATTAAAGCGCGTAACTAGGTGTCAGTTTATGGAAAATACTTTTTTGAACCATGAGCCTGAAAGATCTGTGACGAAGCGATTTTGTGATTTGCTTCTCAATATCACAGATCACAACATCACAAAGTTGATAGCTTGCTATATCGCATTATCGCATTGTCGCTCTATCGAGAAATCGCAACATCGCAATATCGCGTTATCGCAATATCGCATTATCACAATATCGCATGAACCAATATCGCAGGAACATAATATCGCAGGAATGTCATATATGACAATCTTCGTTAATCTGTTTTCTGCGAAATGCGATTTGTGATATGTGTCATCGCATATCGGCAATTTTAAGGTGTTTCAATGTAAGTTGTATTTGATGTATGCGATGCGATATTTTATTATCGCGTATCGCGATATCACAATGATATAATTCGGCTTGTAAGGAGGTATCATGTTATCCTTTTGCGATGCGATATTTCGTAAGGAAAGATTTTTGTCTTACCTTATCATAAAACTTAGATTTTTAGATTTTTCAAGGGGGTCTTCCTAAGTTTATGATGGTAAGTTTTATTAGGAAAGGAAATTTAAGCACTAATTAATTTTTAAATTTTTAACTAAGGGTCCCCACTTATTTAGTATTAGGAATAACACTAAATAAGAAGGGGGGTTGTTGCTGGCCACAACACCTAGATTTCTTCCTTTTTAGTTTTTCTATCCACCTACCCCACCTACCCCCTGAAGGACTCACCACATGCCTTCTTCCTCCGTCCACTGCCCTTTCTCTCGCATGAGTGTCTCAGGATGGGGTTTCCCTGACTTCCAAATAATTTCCCCGCATTAATTATCTCCTACCACCAACTTCTCCTGCCGCAAATTTACTCCAGCTACCTTGCCACTTGCGAGTTGTCATTGCCTTCCTCCCTCTGTCAATATTGACACCTGGGCATCCTCTCTCACCTCTGCCCTCTTGCACAACTGTCTCTGCCTTGTAATGCCGACGGGCCCACTGCCATTTACCTGCTCTCATGGCCCCTGGCCAACCTCTTCTCCCTATACCCACCACGCTAGCTAAGCGTCTGATCCCCCCTCGGCCCACCATGTCTGTTGACCTACCTCTCGCTCAATTACTCCACACTACCTTTCACACCTCGATTTGGGGGAGACTATAGTTAATATTTAAATACGTAGTAATAAGCGAATTATAACCTCCAAGAAATTAGAAATAGTTACACCTCTCTTTCCTGGAGATAAAGGAAGATCTCAGTGGAAAGAGGAGAGTTCTGTTTTTTGTTGTTCCAAATGGAAGGAAAGAAAATTCTGTAAATCTAGCAAGATGCTGCCAAGGAGAGATGTCCTAAGCTAGAATAGAATTAGTGGATAACTTCATTACAGATAGAGATCAATAAGTATTAGATTGGACTATGGTCTTGATGTCTACTACCTGAATCTAAGGAAAAATATTGTTGTCTAATGTTATGGAGTGGAAGCTTGGGGCGCAGAAATGAACGTAATTTCCCTTCTCAAGGTTGGGTGGAATGGTCTCAGCCTTGTCGAATTCATGAGATAGTCATTTAACATATAAGTATATGTCCCTGAACATATATGCATGTATGCATTTAATTTAGTTCCCCGTTGGAAAGAAAATCTATGGTTGCAGTGACTGTCATGTAATAAATTTTACAGAAGAATCTTTAGGTATGTCTGTTGGAAATAAATGGTTAAATTAAATGTTGGTTGTGGATTGTTTCCTTCTTGTAACTAGACCTTGTGCTCCTTTGTTAAAGAATACTTTCTATGCCTGTGCATTCAAATGGGTCTTTGGTACAAGTGAATAGTGTTATAAGAGGGTAGACTATGTTAGGAGAAAACTGTAAACCTCTTTTGAATGAAGTGACACAAGGCTTTCACAAGTTGCAGGGTCAGTAAGGTTAAGTTGCAGTGAACTAGAAAATTATACCTGAGCGAATGTTTGTTGCTCATTGTTTCACATGGTAGTGAAAGAATTAAATTTAAGGAAAGGATGATCTCAGCTGAGTAATTATCAACTGAGATAAAGGAGTAAAATCTAAATTTTTCCTAGAGGATGATACAAGTAGGGACTGGTTTAGTTCCAGGTCGAGCCAGATCAAACTAGCAGCCTGGAACCGTTCTAGCCCAAGCCCTCGAAATAAGTCATGAGATATAATGGTACATGAGAATATTATGGCTTGAATGCTAAAACCAATACTTGATAAGGGTATTACAGAAACCCTCAACGCTTGTACTTGCTTAATCCACAAAAAGTTTATAAAATAGAAGGCAGTGGTGAAAACCATGGTTGAGAGGGAGAGACAACGCTATTAAATAATGAAACTAGTTTAAATATAGAAGAGATTAGTCAATTGTAAATTATTTCATTTCAAGCTTCCAGAAAATGAAACAATTGATAGTCAAGATAATCCCATATACATGTTATTAATTGTTAACTCGAACTAAAAGCTACAATAGATTCGCTGTAAATTGCAAATTTTACAATGTAAACCCTAATTGGGTGGAAATATGTCACTGAGGGAGTTGATACCTAGGCCGCTGAATATATAAGTTGTTGATCTGGTCTCCCTCGTGCCTCTTTTACAATTTAAATAAATTAGGAACATAATTTTAACATGAAACCTAATGGACAAGAATTGAAGGGAAATATGTACAATATATAAATATGACAGAGGAAAAGAGAGTGAATGTTGTATGAAAATCTATTCTTATGTATAACTTTTTACATACAAAACCCATAGGAAATTTGAATATGAAAAAAATCTATGCATACATAAATTGAGAAACCCTTTCTGGTTTAAGGTCGCCATGAGGCTTAATTTGTAATAGGAACCAACAAAATTGAGGGAAAAGTAGTGTTGCAGTCCAAGCTTTAATAAGTAATAGAAAATTTTGTAATCGTTAGGTCATTTCCTTTACCAAGAAGGGGGTCCACGAAACCCTTTCAATTACTACACATAATGTTTATATAAATAAACAAATACCTCATGAAGTAGCATTTCAGAACCTGGCAAAATTGGGAGGATATAGTCTTAGTCACTTAGTCATTGCTCTCTAAATGTCACTAGAGAAAACCTGCAATAAATCATCGAAAAATTATTGCTACAATTTGTGGGGAATTGGTAAATGAAGAGGTGATAAACGAAGGTGTTTTTTGGATTCTTACCGTGTGTGCATAAGAATGAAGCCTAACAAACCTCACCTGTAGCTTAGGCAAAAGCCTTCCCATAACCCTAGCATCAAACCCTGAAAATTTTGAAAGTACCGAGATATAATAACACATGTATTACAGTAAAATACAACAACAATCCACAAAGACGTTAAGTCTTGTGCAAAAAGGGTTACCTCAAGCTCCATTCGTGATGGAAAGAGAACGCGTACCCAATCTATTACCACCACCAAATAACTAGAAATTACTGCAGGAAATAAACTGAAGGTGAACTCAAAAGAAAACGAGCTCTTGCAAGAAACCGGTGGCTTGGATCATTAAGAAAAGTGTTGTTAAAAAATATAACCTCTTGTGCAAAGATATGCAAAAGAAAAACCCCGAATATCTCAACTCATTTATGTTGTATGGAGGTTACCAAAACAATCAGACAAAGTGTGCTTTGTGCAAGTAGCAGAGCTCGACTAGGTGAATGTGCCAAGCAAATGAGCGGGATGAGTAGCGGAGGGAGCGAGGGTTGGTTATTAGGGATTGAGAACGGTCAGAATTGGAATCTGACAAGCTATGGTGTAGATCGCTCTAGTTGCCCGTCACCTTGACCGATAACTGCTAGTTGCAATTTCTTTGAGAATATTTCGGAGGCCTCTTCTGGCATATTTGGTTAAGTTGAAGATAAAGGTAGAATATTCCCTAAGTTTAAAACAATAATATTCACTGATTTTACTATTAAAACTTTGGAATTCCATAATTATTACATGGCTAGTTGGATGTATTGATTGTGTTTGGTAGGTGGTAATATGTTATTTATTTATTTACAATGACTGTGTGCTTAACATGTTAAACATTACATAATTTCAATTATTTCAAATTTTGCTAAAGGTAGAAGAAAGTTTTTACTATAAAATAAAAAATAACTAAATAGTCTAGTTGGCCATTGTGGCCTTTTTTCAGCATGGTGCTAAAATAAGACAACATAAAGGAAAATTACAAGTAAAAAGGTATTTGCACATGCATATTTTTTTATCGGGGTCCATGCCTTCTATATCTATGGGATCCTTGTTATAGCCAAGGGAGCAACCAAGATCAGGGGGAGGTCCCAATTTTCATTCAATTATTCCAAGCTTATGATCCATTTCCATCAGGAAACATTTCATTTGATTCAAATATAGAATAAGATCACCGTTGAGCTCATTACAATCTACCAAGACTCTTCCCAAGAGGAATTTGAGATGCTGGTATATATCCATTGAGTACATGTATTGATTATATCTAGCCCTTGCATGACTAGCATCAGGGACCTAATCAGTCACCCTAACAATCATTTTAGTGTTTGAGAGATTATGCCTCTTGTTGGAGAGATCTCACGCAACCTGAATGATGCCTTCTTATATTGGTTGGGAGGTCAGTTCCCTATATTGTGCTACCAAGCTCTTGGCTCAAGTCTAGGTTCCGGAGTGGCCTCACTTCTGGTAGTAGGAAGTGTTGCGTCTAACCATGACCCACTTCCTAGGCATCTATGTGAGCAAGTGGAGAAAGACAAGGAAAGGTTTGACCCTTGAGCTAGCTAGAGTGGCCATGGACAAACACTACCTTCAATTTCTAATTGAGTCTCCTAGGAATTGATTTGGAGTGCGAGTGGAGCCATTTGTCGAGAAATGAATGAAGCCAAACCAAAGTTTGTTGTTTAAACTACAAAATCCATAAAACTTGACATACTTAAACTTGTGTTGACCGTCGGGCTCTGGATGGGGAATGCCTAGAGGATGATGGTGCTCTATCAACACAAACCGATTGTCAGAATGAACCGTAATGGGACTCTACCCAAGAGTGAAGCCCAGTAAGATTAGATTTCCATGTAGAGTGCCACCTTCCATGGTATGGGGAAGAGAAAAAAACAAGGTTGTGCCTACTTTTCCTTCCTATACTGCAAGTTGACCGCAAAGTGGGCATGGAAAAGGTGAGTAATCCAAGAATGGATAGGGATATTGGCAATTAAATGCATCCCATGAAGCATGAAGGAAGACATGGTGAGAAAGGCAAGGAAAGGAACTATGAATGACACCCCAAGATAATGAAATTTATGTATGAATTTGTTGAGAAAAACCTCTGGTAGTGTGTAGAATCCCAATGAGGCATCCATTGGTGACTCGTCATTGAATGTGGATGAATTGACAAGATTGTAGTGAATTGACTTACGTGTGAGAGTAGTATTGTAACCTATTACATACCTTGGTATATCTTCCAATGTGCATGCTTGAATGGGTGGATAGTTGTGGTAATCAATGCAACACAGGCTCAATGGGCGGCACCCTATATCAATGGTTGTCATGCTATACATATCTGAAATGTTCTTTGGGGGGTGCTTCTGCGTTCCATCGACTCGTGGCAGCACCCTCCCCTTTTGCCACGTTAATAATCTCATTCAAAGATAAGAAAATATTTATATTCAAAATTACAAAAATAATAAGAAACATAAAGTTGTTTAATTATTTTATTTTAGTTGTATACGAAAAAATTTAATTATTTTATTTTGATTTATTAGATATATATTATTTTTAATACGATTAAATTTATTTTAAATAATATAAATTAAAAATATTAAATCACTCTTCAAATTATGTAAAATTATAATTTATTTAATAATTTAACATATACAAATTTAAAAAGATTGATTTTCAAAAATTGACGAAACAGAGGTTACGTGGGACAAGATTAGAGTGGGACCAATGAAAAAAAGTCAAGAATACAATATTAGATTGGGAAACATGAAAATGTCTTCATAGAATTTGCTTCCATATCAAAACATTGGTAGGAAGGTTGGGGCACAACAACTCTACTCTAAGTAAACTAAAGTTCACACAAAATCTGGGTTGGTGTATGCTTTTTTGGCATTAATTTATATTTATATATATTAGTATAGAAAAGAAAAGAATATTAAAAATTATAAATAAAATTGATAAAAATATCCTAATATTTTTTAAGATATATGATTTAAATGATAAATGATGATGATAATGGTTAACGTCTATTAAGATCAATATAGTTTGTCGAACCTTAAGAAAGTAACAAATTACTTGGGATTTTTTAATATTTTATTTCTATGATCGAAAAGAAGGGAGAGAATCGTTCTTAGATCACCATATTTTTACTGACTTATCAAGTCAAGAAGATGGTAGTATGGATTTTTTTTTGAAAAATAGAATAGATGTGAGTAAGAGCTAGGAAATACAAGAGAAAATGGTTTTCATCTTCAACCTTCTTAGTATTGCAAAGGTAATAGAAGCTTTAAACTAAAGGTGTTTTGGGAATTGACGAACGCCCAGTTTCACTTTGAAGCTCATAGAATTTGTTTTTATATTTGCAATGTTCATTTTCTTCTTAGCACTAGTCAAGATAGAAAGGTAATTCTAGTTATCAATATTATGGTTTATTACCTCCCTATAATACCTTAGCTTCCTTTTCCGCTCCCTATAATCCCATAACTTATCCTTATATTTTGAAGTAATAATATTTTTATTGTTATCCTTATTCTCCAAGTTGATATCTTCCTTCACCCCCAATGGTTTAGCTAAGACTGGTCATCTTTATGCTAGTCAATGGTTAGTGAATGAGGCGGTTCTTACTGCACCACCAAATGAAAAGTTCCAAGAAATAAATGAAATCAAAATTCAAAACAAAAACTCAAAAACATCACCAAGATTGGTTTTATTTCTTTATTATATTCTACTCTATTTAAAAAAAAATAATTGTCAAGTGTGGAGTATTTCTAGTGAAACCATTTATAGAGAAATATCTCTAGTGTGCTCATATCAAGCTTTTAAAAATATACCTCAATGTCCACTAAGATATGCGAGGTTAGTTGTATATATGAATTTGGTGCCAAGATTTGTTGAAGAATGAAGGAATGTTGTGGCCTAGTAATTGTTTGAAACCAATATTTAATGTAGTCTTTGCTCTCCAATAAATCCTTGAACATTATTTGTTGATCTAGATCTCCTACACAAATGGATTAGTACCGAGACTCTTACAACACTCCAAAAGAATAATTGAAAACTTGAATTTTAAATTAATTGTAGAATTGAAAAACACACCACACTTACAAGGAAGGAATAATCAAGGCTTTGGAGAAACCTCACAATAGTGATGTGCATGCTCCTACCTCTCATCTTACAATTTCTCCTCCACCACGTTGTGTAAGTTAAAGGCAAGCTAAATTAGAAACTAAATCCTATGTACACTTTCCCGGAAATGGTGCAAAAAATGCCAGTTAATTTAATTATGCTTTAAATTATGTAACATTAAATTATTAATCCAAGGTTGTAAACTTATGAAGTGCATGGAAAAATATATGCAAGGATTTAATTTCTAGTTATATCAAATGTAATAGGAAATTATACTCTATGAAAGAATGTAAATTGACATGAAAGAAAATTTTAATCTAGGAAAGCAATGGAAATCCAAACTAGGAAAGCAATGAAAATTTAATCTAGGAAAGAATTTGAAAATTAATCTAGGAAAGCATTGGAAAATTAATTGATGAAAGCAGGTAAATTGTATCTAGGAAAGAATGGAAACTTGATCTATGAAAGCATGCAAATTCGATCTATGAAAGAATGGAAACTTAATCTATGAAAGCTAAAATTGATCTATGAATGCGTGGAAACTTAATTTATGAATGAATTTGAAACTAAGTCTATGAAAGCATCTGAATATAGTCTATAAAAGCGATTGAAATCTACATCTATAAACAAAGAAAGGAAAGAGTGTTCATGCTTAGCAAAGGGGTCCCTTTTGTTAGGGTCCTATAATAATAGGATTCATAATTTTGAATTGACTATGCTAAAACTTGTAATATTGTACATACCTTTTCTTTTCTGCAAGTGTTTTCCATAATAAAAATTAAAAAATGTAAAGAGGGCATGTCTTAAAAGAAATATCAAAGAACAAAAAGAATAAGAAAAGATCAAAAAAGTGAAAAAATATGAACCCCAAACAAAAAACAGATCATGAAAGTGTGCAAGTCCAAATGCCACTACTTTTTACTTTATTATGCAAAATAATGGGTGTGTGCAGCTTGTCATAAATGCCACAACCCATGATAGGCAGATAGATTAATCTTGACTAGTTCATGCTTTAAATTTCATGTTTATAGTTAGAGAACAAAGATCTAGCCAAACTGTTTAATCTTGGCAGATCAGTAGTTAGGTAGAGAAATAAAATGTGCTCAATAGTTTAATCTGAGCCATTGAAAGACATAAGGTTAGAATTAGATTGTTTGCTTTTCAATATAAAAAGGAAAGAAAGGGTATTCTAGCTTAAATGCACCCAATTAAGTGAAGAAAAAATGTTAGGGTAAGTAAAGGGTAGGTAGAAGAAAGATCGCAGAATTACAAGCTAGTTGAGGCATAAGAACGCTTATCATGCTTAACCATATGTTTCAGTGTGCAGGAGCAGTTATGAGAGTAAAAGGATGTTTACAAGCTTATTTAATTAACTTCATCTCATTTCATTTCATCCCCAACTACATACTTGCTAATGTCCCTATTACCCCATCATTTCTTATGAAAAATACCCTTTTCCCTTCATTTTGACCCTTACCCCTTGGTTTCACACATTTTCCTAGCAAATTACCCTCCAAAGGTCATTTCCCAAATCAGAACCCATTTTCCCTAGTGTGAAACCCATTCCCCTCTGAAAAAATCATTTTCCCCTTGTAATTTCCTTATTTTATCTAAAAAACCCATAAAACCCCCTTGTCCTAAGTTTAAATCCCCCCCCTACATTACTTTATTAACTCCACCATTCATACATTTCCCCACAAAACCCGTTTAACCCATAAAATCCCTTTTACTCTAAGTTTTGTTCCTCCCCCCGCTTTATTTAATTAACTACGCAAGTTCACTTTTTCCTGATATAAACCCATCACCCTCTGTGCAGTTAACAAACCCCGCCACACTTAAACCCCTGTCCCACTTTAGTTAACCCACTTATATTTAAACCCTTCCTTATTCACTAATTAATTACAGCTAAGTGTAATTAATCCCCTTGGAACCTGCTAATCTTTGCCCTTGTTCCCGCTGTGCAACTTCATCGTGGGACAACCATTAGATCTGTCACCCCTAGATCTGACAACACACATCCATATCGTATTGATTCACTTTCCAAACTTTACCCACTTGAGAGCATGCGATATTAGCGGTTTTGCTTGGACCCCTTTCGGCTACGTGGTAGCACCAGGTGAACTTGCGTGCCCTCGAGGAAATATCACCCGAGTGCCAAAAGCGGTGCGATGGCCCCCAAAACCACCTCCTCACGTATGACAAAACCGCCCACTATTCACACTTAATTGTCCCACCAAATTATAATCGTTGTTGGTTAAAAGGTTGAAGACGCTCATTTTCACCCTTTTCACTCATTCGCTATGTGAAAGCTTCCTAAGCCTTCCTGCGCCACCCTAAGCTGCAGCCACCATATTTGACCACTGATTACCATCTGAGCACACTCTGGATTCCCAATTCAGCCATCCAGTGCACAACTGAAGCTACAGTACCCTACAACCACCATTGTAACTAGTTTGCAGCCTATACCACCATTTCCAGGTATTTTGACAAAAAACCAGAACGACCATCTCAATTTGAAAGCGTACAGTCAATTAAAACATTAACTACTTAAATTTAATTAATCTTTCCCCTAAATTGAGAGTATTTCCCCCTATACCCAAACCCCTATCTTGAGAACTGCCATTACCCTATCTCTGTACCAGACCTATTCAGACTTCACTATTACAGTTTGTACAAGCCTAATTCACACCTTTCCCCGTAAGATGGCTGCTTAGACCTCTCTGGATGTCAGAACTGTTTCAACCCCTCACCTGGACATTGACCATTTGGCCCTAGCATACAAGGATTTCCAAATAAGAGACACTGCAACTCCAACCCACCTTTTGAAACTCCAATGTTGGAGTAAGGACAAGTTTCTAAACCATGCAGAGGACATTCACCTTTGGGAATCCAATTTACCCAAATAAATATTCCCAAAAGTTCACCCATTCCTAGATATTGTACATTTTTGTCATGCCTGTTATCTCCCTAGCCAAAGGGCTATTGTTGCCCAAAACTAGGAATTGTTATTCACCATTACACCTGAGTCAATCAACCAAATGCTACAAATCCAGCCTAGCCCTAATTAGACCCCTCTATCCATTAGAGACCTTTTGGACTTATATGTCACATTAGACCAGGTAAAAATCAAGCAAATCTTCCAAAATTTCATCATTAAATACCGCCATACTCCTACAGATACTCCACCCTATGCTGCCACCATTGTTTTAGAGACTGGTAGGCACATAATCACCATGCTCTCATGCATCATAGGACACACATAAAATGAGCATGTGGATGAGGTCATCCTGGCCTTCTTGTCCATTTTTACTCTAGGCAATCCTCCTGCCATCATGTATGATTATGCTCATTTCATTGTAGACAGAATGCATGAACAATTCACCATACTGCCCACTGAAAGTTTTTTCAAATACTCTTCAGTGTTGTTTTATATGTTTTTATATTACCAGACAGAAAAGTTCCCTGTAAGCATTCAGAAGCTTGATACCAAAGGAAAGGAGAGATCAGTGGTCTACTGGACACCCTTGGTCCAAAAGTTTTCCACAACATTCACATACAAAGACTTCATAGACTCCTTTGTATACCCAGTCATGAACATGCTAACTTCTAATACTCATCCTAGAATCAACCAAAACATCCATAAGGTGCTACAATTGGCTAAGAACAATAAGGTGGGAGATTGGTACCTTTACCAGAACCACACTGAGATCAGAGTTTATAGCTGCCAGCTAGCCCCGTATAAGTTTCCCAAATACCTCCCTATGAGGATATTTTCTCTTGAATACTTCAGACAAGTCATTGACTTTGATGAGGTCCACTTCCTATCTGCTATGAAGAAAACCCAGTTCAAGATGAAAAACCAAATGGGCCCATTCATTTGCAACAATAGAGAGGCTGGACCAGAGACCAACATGTTACTACAACAGATGAAATTGAGCAACAGCTTCACCTGGAAATATGACCCTCATGGGGTCATAAACAAGCTAAGACTCAAGGTCAAGTTGGCACCATACATCCACCGCCCAAGACCTGACATTGAACAGTTTGCTAACCAATTTGAGTGGGTGGAGACCACATTGATTGATATGGACAATACAGTTGTGGATGTAGAGAACACACTGATTGATCTTGAAAAACAATTTGACCATAGCTCTTTCCTGCAGGTTCTAGAATTAGGAGAACCAATGAATGTTCATCCTATGTTACAGATCCCGTCCAATGAAGAAAAAAATCCATAGAGGAAGATGCATCCAACTCTGCCATGGAGACTACAGATGAGCTGTTTAAGCTAAGGAAAAGGCACAAGTTGAACCATGTGTCTGAACAGGAGGAGAATATTGAATCAGTGGAAATAAATGACATTGAGACAATGGGGTAGAGTAGTAAAGATACAATTGCATTGGGTGAAACACAACAGCCATCAACCTCCAACACACAAATGATAGAGAGACAATAGAGTGTGGAGGTTTCTTCCTTTGTCATGCCAGCTGACAAGGAAAAGGATATCAAAGATAGGTTCAAAGTGATAAAGACGAGGAATGAGAAGTTGAAGGAAGAGACATATGCCCAATACTTCAAGCATACACCACCAAACCAGAGCAGATTGATGTCAGCCTTTGACATCAAAGCAGGAAAGATGCAGGTGTCATTTTTGCAGCCCACTGTACACCAACCAAAGACCTCTGCTGACTATAAGAAAACCAATTTTGAGGTGTTAGCCAGGGATGTGCATCCCATTGATCAGATAGAGTTCCATAAGTAGGATGGAGAAATGATTTACTCCACCCTCACAGGAAAGGCCATGGCTATCCATGAGCTACAGGATTCATTGAATAATGTGATAGCCCAATACAAATTGGAGAAGGCCTCCCCACATGCCAAAGACAATAGGATAAAGTCCTTGGAGGACTTGGTCATTGAACTAGGCAATAACCCAAGTGATATTAAGCCCACAGAGAAATTAATCAAGAAGAAGAATGAGTACATAGCAGTCCTCAAGAAACAACTTAAGCTGCCTCATTTACAACACCCATAGACAAAGGACGTCCTGGAAAATCAGAACAATCATGAAGAGATGATGGACCCAGTGCTACAACTGAATCATTAGTTGAAGGATATGGAGAAAGAATTAGATAGCTTGAATCAGCTTAAACAAGCTAGTCTTGATGATGCTCCTTCAACTATCATTCCAACAGTTATCACATCTGTACCTTCTACATTGGCAGCATCCTTGCGCCCCATTGCTCCAATGGCCACAACACTACCAGCATCTACACCAACTACATCAGCAACAAGATCTACAACAATAGGCTCAACAGGTGATGAAGCAAATAGGTTGGTCAAAGCAATGGAAGAAATGTCCATTTAGACCACTGAGATGAACAGACTTAAGGAGAAAATCACTAGCCTGGAAACAGATTAAAAATTGGCCCAAATCATGCACAAATAAGAATAGCAGTAGGCCACAAGGATGACAGAAATAATCAAAAGCCTAGAGAAAGAACTGACACTGAGTGAACCTCTAGGTAAGGCTAAGGAGCAACTATGGGCCAATATCATTGACTCTGTCAATGATATTTGGCCATCCATCTAGGTTATTTTTGAACAAGTTGAGCTGATAAAGCAGGCTACAAAAGCCATTCAGAGAGTTAGATAAGAACTTGGAGACATGCCAGAGGAAGCTGCAAGAATCATCCACTTCCTCAACTCTAAGAAAAAGTATGAGCTGCAGGAGTTAGAGACACATGATAGGACAAGTACAATTTTGGAAGTTAAAAGATTCCTCACCAAGAGGAAATTAATGTTGAACTTGGAAGATAAGTGTCAAACCATGCAATTGGCCATTGATAGGTTCATGGTTAAGTTCGAAGTTTTGAGGCAAAAGGGATTACCAAATCCCTTAGTTATAAATGATAAGCTAATGAAACATGAGGATTACAATAAGAAGATCAGGGAAGTGGCCAAAAATCAGGTAAACACTTCATCCATGAACAACATACCAATAGGAAAAGTATTGTATCAAACTTTTGAAAATTTGTTTTACCTCGAGCATGAGGTAAAACACCTTTTTTTCCATAAGTCTACTTTTTCCAAATATACAGAGGCAGATGAAATATATAGAAAGATGCTCAATATCCAATTACCAAATGATGAGACATGGGAAAAAATGAATGATTTCCTGTAGGAAATACACAGTAAAAATATAAATGTACAGTAAAAAGTAAAAGAGCACACTTAAAGGATAGTGACAGGTCAACAAGGTCAAAGTGTATCAGATGAAAGGTCATAAGTAAATATAACATCCAGCATGAAATACCAAACGACCAAGCAAATTAAATGGTAAAAGATACAAGATCAAAGCCAGTAGAACCTAAATAATAGGGACATCAAGCAACAATTCAATAGCTGTCTCTATCCTCTTGCATGAAGATTTTTCTTTTTCCTAGATTAGTTCTAAATACAGTTTGATATATTTTGTAAATTCATTTTGTATAAATACTTCATAGTTCAAAGTATTATGGGTGGATTACTATACATTTGTAGAGTTATTTTGATCTTGAACCTAAGGGTGATTGTACCAATTTCAATTCAACATATTGGAGCAAGTAATACAAGCATTGCACTGCAAGATTCATAAGATGAGCTATTTGCAGTGAAGTATCTTATTTATGTGATGTTTTTACCTTCTTATGTTTTCATAAACTTAATTGTAACTCTAAATTTGAATGTACTAACTTGAAATATCACTCAGAATTTGTTTAAGTACACTCTGTTTTGCATAGTTAGTCATTTATATGTTTTCCTCTGATATCTAGATTTGAGAACCCTTAATTTCTCTCCCATCTCGGTTGACCCTTTTCATTCCTTCAATAATCCGGCCTAAGGAACCCTTAATTGTTCCCGAGATCTAATTAGAAACCACTTCACCCTCCAGCCTTTGAGATCTGTAACGACTCACCTATATTGCCTTGTAGACACTGTTTTAAAAGCTTGATCTAGTCCAATTTGTCTGATATTGACTGCATAGCCCATTGGTAAAAGCAAACCTCTGTTCATCTAAGTAAGTGATCCCACCACCCAAATTCAAACTAAAACCCAAGTACAACCATAACTAGCCTAAAGTTAATTAACTAAAACAAATTTAAATCATAAAGAGAGAGCCCTCTCTGAGATTAGGAAGGCTAGGTCTTGATCTCCAAAAGTGGTTTGTGGTTACCTTAGTGATTTCTTTCTTTAACCTTGGGATATTACTGAGCCCTAACATAATGGCGACCATACTGGGGACATTTTATTCAGAAATATTATATAAAGATCAGATCTGATCTATGATGGTGGACATTGATCAGACACACAAAGGTTAAAAATCATCCACCTAGGGACTCTAGCTCCCAATCAATTTCACAATCAAGACTCCACTGGAGGAATGAACCTGAAAGAACAATATGGGAAGATCAGGCTTCTAACTTGTATTATTATCCACGACATCATGTTCTTTCTCATCAAGAAGGTTTTTCAATGTATATTGTATTTTAGAGAAAATCTTAGATTAATTTTTGATTATTTTCCTTTGAAGATTGTAAATATAAATTCTCCTTATCCATTTGAGCAGCTTTCTTTTGAATCTTATGAAGATCATTTTCCGATTGAGAAGCCTCAAACAATCAAGACTAATCTTACAATCCCTGTACATATTCCTATACCTTGTAAAGTTCCTGATAGATATAAGCCCCCCATGTTACCTCCTATACTCCATGATTTCCCTGATAACTATTACAAATATCTCCCCAATTTTGATGGAGAGAATGTTATCACTGCCCAAAAACATATTCAAGGCTTTGAGAATTATCTAGACCTATTTGAAATTGATGAAGATGATGTTAGGACCAGGCTTTTTTTCTCTTTCCTTGCAAAGTGGAGTAAAGAGTTGGTTCAAGAATCTACCTATTGCAAGTATCTCAAATTTCCAATAGTTTGTCAAATTTTTCCTTGATAGATGGATAATCAAAGTCAATCTTTTTGTGATCATAGAAAAATATAATCAATTAAAAAGACAACCAAATTAAACAATACAACAATTTTCTGACAAATTTAATCAAATCTATTATTCAATGCCATCAAATATAAGACCTCCTCTTGATTCAACTCTCTTGCATTATCCAAAAGCATTTGATCTAGAAATAGAATTTCAGCTAAGAGAAAGAAACCCAACAACTCTTGAACAGATACAAAACATTGCAGTAGATGTAGAAGTTAATATGCAAATTAGAACAGAAAAGTTGAAAGCAAAATCAGAGAAGAACAAAATTGTAGAGGTAAAACTTGACATTTTGGTAACAAAAATAGAGGAAAGGATACAAAAGATCACCATGAAAGATAAAGTTTTTGTTCAAAATCACCATGACCTATTTATTTCACAAAAAGAAAAGGTTGATATCCATGAACAAATTCCTGCTAATTCCAACTACCATAGATCATAATATGTGGAAGATGAATCTACTGATCTAATGTGTATGTTTGATGACATTCCTTCTTTTATTGATTTGCCTAAGTATGATCAGTATGATGATAATTATGTTCTTCAAACTCAATCTAACTCAATAGAGCAATCAGGAGCTAGTTTGGAGGATGAGGAAATTCAGTTTCAGCAAATTAAATATAGTGATCAACCTATACATATTAGATATGAGAATGAGAAAGGAAGTGCAAGAAGTTTGGTAATAAGTGAAGGATCTTTACCTCTTTGTTTTGCTTCATTTTAGTTCATCAGAGAAAAAGTTAAAGAAATAAAAAATCAGCAGCCTTTGGGTATTTTCATTAACAACAAAGAAGACAATGGAACTCTTGATCAAGATTCTTCGGTTTCACAAATAAAGTTGTCAAATTCCATTGAAACATTTGATCAAGTAATACATGAAAATTCTATACCACTATGTTTTGAGTCATTTTAGTTTTTAAAAGAAATGTGGTATAAAATCCCTAAAGACAAAGATGAACAACTTGTAGAAATTTGTGAAGTCCCATTCAAAACTATATGCAATAGGTTGTAGCAATCCTCCCAAGTTTTTCATGTTCCCATCGCTGATGTGTTGGATAGTGAATGCAATAAAAATTGTTCTTCATTAACTAACTATCAAATTTAGGATCAAGATGACAAAAGTTTCATCACTCAAACATTTCAATCAGTAGAAATATCATCACAAAGCTTATCTGAAAATATGCAGGGTGATAAAGATGACAGTGACATTTCAGTTTCATGGCAACAATGTAAACTTTGAAACGGGAACTATAAACTCAAAACGGGAACTCTGGCCCAAAAACCCCAAAAAAACATCAAAAATAGTGCTAAAAACGAAAAGTGTGTATACTGGAA
>APFE030581322.1:77976-92725 GCA_000404065.3 Pinus taeda
AAAATCGGGTCATTTTTTTGCTATCTCTACGAAACGGGTAATAGTATCAGTTCCCGTTTCAAAGTTTACATTGTTTGGCATGGAGGCCATCTAAAACAGATGTACAATTGCTAAAATCAGTTGCACAATAGTGTATATATTTTGGAATATCCTTTTGTACAGTTTTTAGAGTCAACAAAGGAAATCAAGTATTTCCTTATCTTCTCATTTGTTGACAAGGTTATGTTGAGTTGTAGAATTTCAGTTTTAATCACAAACAAGCACAAGCAACAAAATCCACTAATGTATATGATGCTTGAATGGTTACATTGGCTTTTTAATTTTACCTAACCAACAGTTGGACAACTGATTAGAGTAAGTAGGTAGGATTTCAGTTTGATTAAATTCAGTTTTTCAGCAACAAGTTTATTCCAAATCAGATTTCAGTACAACATGTGTCAGATTTCAGTTTGCTCAAAAGGTTAAGATTTTAGTTCAAGATTTTCAGTCACAATTCAAAGGCTACTAATCTTAAAGTTCTTGAAATTTCACGAGGAAATGCCATCCCCATGTGGAGCCACTGTTAGGGTCCTATAATAATAGGATTCATACTTTTGAATTGACTATGTTAAAACTTGTAATATTGTACATACCTTTGCTTTTCTGCAAGTGTTTTCCATATTAAAAATTAAAAAATGTAAAGAGGGTATGTCCTAAAAGAAATATCAAAGGACAAAAAGAATAATAAAAGATAAAAAAAGTGAAAAAATATGAGCCCTTAACAAAAAACAGATCATGAAAGTGTGCAAGTCCAAATGCCACTACTTTTTACTTTATTATGCAAAATAATGGTTGTGTGTAGCTTGTCATAAATGCTGCATCATATGATCCAACAACCAACCCTAGGACACTCATCAACAATTTGTTAAAACAAACTCGCCAAAAATATCTCATCGCAAGTGAAACATAGGGACAAAGCGATGAAGTCACTAGGCTTAGTTCAATCTTAGCCATCTTTGCGGGTGGAATAACTGATGACCTGCGATGACCCAAAAACATAGGTTAAAAAGGGTCGGCTCCGGGAGTAATGAACTGAGGTATTCTTCCTGATCTGACAAGGAAGACACTGACACATATTTTGTAACATGACACAAAGAAGATGTCAATAACATGGACTGGCAGTGTCCGGGGTCAAGGAATGTGGGGTCAGTGACAAAATACTATGTAATAGATGCCCCTTAAAGCATGAAGGCCAAGAGAGTGGGAGGGGTGAAATGAATGATTTATGAATCCATAACTGAAACAAAACACCATCACAGAGAACCTACAAATGTAGGTACAACTGATATCTCTACTACATAAGTACATAGTGAAAGAAAACACATGTGCATAAGGCATGGGCGCAACCATCCAAAAGATAAACATAACCGATTTGTGGTATGGACACAACCATCCAATCAGAAGGACCATATAAAAGACTCAGGTATGGTCACAACCATCTAATCAAAAGAGTTATGTATACAATCATGAACCAATCCACGCAACCTGTACTTGTGTAATCTGAGCCCAGGGTCTCGAATTCCAACCCGATCAAGGTACACATTCTAATGTGCAAATAGATGTGTTGAAGTCGAGAATACTAGAAAATCACTTGGTTACTGGTAAACGATGTAAACCATTAACAAGTGTGAGAGAGACCACCAGTAATGTCAATGGTTCTCAAGGTACTGCTAGTACAATCCACGAAGTGTGAAGAATGATCTGAAGTCGAACACCCGTGACATCACCTGATCAAAGGCCAATAATGAAAGCCTCTCGTCGAATGCAAAGAACTTGCCATTAACGCATGCAAGCCCCAAGGTACCAGAAAGGAGTCTCTAGATCAACTTCTCGGATAATGAGCTGAAGTTGACAGGAAGCGATCAGTCGAAGGAGGCCATAATGTTTCCCACTTCATCGATGCGAGATAAAGGAACAAGATGAATTTGGATGAGACAAAGAATGTGAGGAAGGTGTGTAAGGATACAAACTGCATAAGGATTAAGCTCTTGAACATATCGGCGACACAACTTCGGAGTTCGGCAACATTTTGGTACCAAGGGATCAAAGGTCATGATGATACATCAAGGATCAGATGGAATGAGGCAAAATGGATAACCCAAAACCCGGGAGGCCAACGATAAAGTGAGGATATCCCAGCCTGAAACGAAGCAAAAAGAGTGTCGGTGTTCAAGAGTGACAATCTGTCGTAGTAATTAATACAACCAATGGAATACTTCCAAAATATCCCCCACCATTTCTGGCGAGTACTCCAATTATTTTTGAAACACAAGCTTGAAGGGGATAGCATATGCTTGTAATATAAGTTTGTCCTTCAGACAAATCTGACCTAGTAAGTTTATCGAGCCCTAGGAAGGAGATACTCGTGTTCATCATGGTGACAAATCCGATGTCGTTTAACAGTTTAACAAGTCCGACAAAGTTGTAACTTGGTACCTTTTTCATGTTTAGAGAGTTTGAAAAAGACACATAAAAGAAAACTCCACATGGTCCCTTTTTGTACGTTTGTGTTTCCCGAGTCCAAAAAGGTAGAAAACAATACTTGAGAGAACTGCTTGACCATTTCAGCCAAGGAGTACCTTTTTCGTAAATAGTGCTTCCCAGCCCAAAAAAGGGGTAAACTTATACTGGGCACATGATGTTTTGCATCTGTTAACTAGTTCGAAACGACAAGGGCTCAGCCATCTTTTCGTTTTTGAAAGGGTTGTAAAAGAGTTGAAAGCAGAACCCCCATTTTTATTCTCTTTAACGAGTCAAAAAAGGAAAAATACTCAGCAATATTTTCATCATTTATGAGTCAGAAAAGAGCTTTAAGGTGATTCGTCTTGGAGGAACGAGTGGTATAAAGGGTAGCAACTGGTTCTGGCAATGGAGGAATTGCTCAAAACATGTAATGGTCAAGAGGCTGGCTAATAAAACCACTCATCACTGCGGTCCCTCAGGAAAGGAAAAACAACCAAGTGAAAGCATGTGATCGGCAAAAGAGATGGTGCTGATGGAATGAAACAACCAAGCCTCATCTAGTATAAATTAGCTGATAAAAAGGGCAATCATAGGATGTAAATTGGGCATGGGTTCATTTTTACACGGGCTTGAACCATGGGGAATGCTGCTTGAATTCGGTTTCATGTTTACACAAGCTTGAAACGAAAAACTATGCTTTCTATAAGTTCGCATGCTCCTGGCATAATGACTCAAATCGAGGTACATGCCCCCCAAGCTTCACTTCAGTCAACTAGGTGAATGGAATGAAGGTTCACTTGCGAGATCTTGGAAAAACTCGACTCGGATCTTACAAGATCTTAATCAAAGACTTGATTTGAAAAGGTAGTTGCTTCATTTGTTAACGAGGTTGACATAGTAAAAGAACTATCCTCGATCCCTTGTTTCATTTTTTAACGAGCTTGCCACAAGACAAAGAACTATGCTCACATTCCTTGTTTCATTTTTTAATGAGCTTGACACAAGACAAGGAACTATGCTCACATTCCTTGTTTCATTTTTTAACGAGCTTGACACAAGACAAGGAACTATGCTCATCACCCCTTGTTTGATTTTTTAACAAGGTTGACACAAGACTAGGAAATATCCTCATCTCTTGTTTCATTTTTTAATGAGTTTGACACAAGACCAATAACTATCCTCATACACTGTTTCATTTTTTAACGAGGTTGACACAAAAAATGAACTATCCTCATCTAACTGATCATGAACCATATGATAACATGGCTCCCAAAAGGTCTTCACTAGATGGAGGTACCTGCTCCAGGAGGAATACATGTCATTTGATATCAAAGACAGATCGGGCTCCAATGCCCCTAGTACATAATGTACTATACCATCTGTGTGATCATCAGAAGATGCGGGGACGGAACAGGTAGCCATATAATTGACTTATGGAAGGGAAGGCACTACCTGCAAATAAGAGCCGATAGGGGATGATGGCTGCAAATGAGGCGCCTGGTGACTAATGAACAATAGTTGATCAATAGTCACAATTCTTCCTTCGAGTGGAAAACAAACCACATGGAAAAGTAAAGAAATAAGAGCTCCCATGACATACACATAGTCGCATCCAATGAGGAGATTGAAACCTAATGGACCTTGGACTACCATCACGTCTATATAGACGGTCTTTGCTCCCAAAGTAATAGGAAACTGCGGAAGTATCCCTAACGGTTCACTGGTTCCTCCGTTGAAAGCCAACAGATTCTGCGTGAATGGCACAAGCTATGGAGAGCCCAAAGCTTGCAAAGTAGTAGAAGGTATGATGCTAACAGGTGCACCTTCATCTAATATAGTGCCAGGTACTACCATATTATAGGCTTGTACTATGATATGGAAAGGCAGGTAAGGCAGGAGGTGGAAAGCAGTCAAGTGACTCCAGTTAAAAGAAATGACAGAACTACTTGATGGGGGGAATTATATGATTTCCCCCATGCTCTGCAGGAATAGAAGAAGGACTCTCCTGAACAACCGGGATGGGAGGATCACTCTTTGATTCATGAGAATCTGCATGAGAATCTGAGGAGATGAGAAGAACATGAGCAATATGATCACCACTCTCTTCCAGAATAGAGTGAGAAACTGGTGGTGAAACCAAGTCGACACTCTTTTCGACCAATGGTTGGTCGAGAACAAACACAAGAGAGTCTCGCTCAAGAAAAGCAGGATGAACAAGAGATGAATCCAAGTCAATCTCTTTACCAACCAGGAGAGTGTTAGAAGAGATCCTCTGATAACCAACAAGGAGTTGGAGTTGAGGAACTGTAAGGTTTTCCAAAACTTTGGAAGCTTTATCTATAAGAGGAAAAAGGTGGAGAAGATGCTCTCCTTCACATAGCCTACAGGAGAATCTAATTTTCCCTTTCTTCTTACCATTGCTAGCTAAGAGTGTAGCATCGACATGATCTCCAGAGGTCGATGGGGATGGTCGATTCAAAGTTTGAGACCATATCTCTACGACTTTGGGAATGCTAGGACAGTCTTGGAGGAGATGGTCACCCTTCCAAATCTTGCAAGGGAATCTGACCTTCCATGGAGGATCAGAAGGTTCGCCTATAGGAAGTGCATTTGAAGTAACAGTCGTGTTGTCGGCCTCTTTCTTAGCTTACTTCTCCTTCTCCATCTTCTTCTTCTTATTCTTAGCCTCCTGGTTACTATATTTGAAACTTTCATCACGCGAAGTAGAAGAGGAAGGTGAAGAAATAGGGGAAGAAGGTGAGGGGTCAACCTTAGAATCATCGTGACGTGATTCAAATGAAGGAGACGTTGGGGTAGGAGTTGGGACACTTGGGATCACTGAGGTCGAAAATAACTAGACAAGTAAACCAATGGTTAACCCAGGGAGGGACAACGTTTCCATATAAGGAGCACCAATGTTTCCAAAAGAAGGAAAAGGACCAGGATTCCCTTCCGGGGGGAATCCTTGACTGGCAGACTCTAGAAGTGTTGCCATTGGAATCGACTCTAAAGGATTACTAAGAAAGATAACTTTTACCAGGAATATTTCGTGGGAAGTTAATTTTAGAACACTGAAACAAAATTTTGTCTTTTCATATTTTAAGAGTCGAGAAAAGGATGAAAGGTGACTCTATCACTTCTGATTGGAAATGAGCTCGAAAGGACAAGGGCTCGAATGATCTTTTAAGTTTAATGAGCCAAAAATATCAAATGACTACTCTGAACTCTAGGCAAAAGGTTTACCAGACAAATCGTAAAACTGCATATACACCTTGGTAGTAAAATGAAATAGAAATGAGACTTCTCATATGGTAGCTAATCTTCCCGAATGTTGTTTTCGGTGCATTATGATTCGTAAGGCGGTAGACTCGGCTTCTTATGGATAACAGGATTGCAACCTAGTGGGGTCTCCCATCATATATGTGATGATACATGGAGCACAAGTTCGTACTAGCACTTATCGAATCAAAAAAGGAGGAATCACCCAACCTTAGAAAAAACAACAATCACTAGGTTTAAAGATGTTGGAACACGTCTCTAGCCTAGACCTCTAGATGTGAGCATTAAGTTTCAATGCTTCCTTAGGTTAATTCAATAAATTTTAGCAGTTTATCTTGAATTAGATCTCAGATTCAAGGCCCTACCGAGTGTATCTTCAAAAACTCCTAGAATGCCACTAAATGAGTAAAGAAACTATTTCTTTTCAATGAACAACTAACTAAAGAAAAGTGAGAGGTTCATTTCAAAGCAACAAGCAAGGAAATGCAAGAATGGTACTTTTCATTATTTCACAAGCAAACCAATCAACAGGAAAGAGAAATGCTTCTATCTTTCACTACTTGCAAGCAAGCCAATTAAGAAAATGAAAAATACATCCTTTGCTTTTCAACTTCTAAATATCAAGAATTTACTAATGCAAAAGATTGTTCTCATTTCCTAATGCAAAATGAATGCAATATTTTGTTTTTTTTCGAATAGATGATAAGAAACCAGACATAAAACTCAAAACAATGCTAGTTTTATGTCCTTTCCAAATGAAATCATTCAATAAGTGAAGAGAAAAATTCCACTTAGAAACTAATCAAAGACTCAAAACAAAGAATATGTTTCTTTTTGCAAAAAATTGAAAGCTTTGTAACTGACCAGGGAGCAATGTGATGTATGCCAAAGTGATGGATGGAAACCAAACAAACAAGACTTAAAAGTTTTGATAACCAAACGTCACGTACCAGTCAGGAAGATGAAAGAACAATCAATAAGGAGAAGCCTCAAACAAAGCAAGGGATCATTTCAAACATAGCTCAAAGGTCCAAATGAACAAGTAACCTAAGAAAAAGCTAATGCTTCAAGAAACCCTAAGGTGAACAAGTCACATAGTTCAAAAGGAAAAATCTCAAGGGAATGAAACAAAGAGTCAAATATTCTAGCAAACAATAAATTGACATGCAAAAATTAGGCAGAAGACAAGCTCAGAAGGATAGGACACATTGGCCAATCAGCAAATAAAATTTCAAAATTAAAACCGACAGGAATCTTCGCTAGCGTCAAACTGACAACATGCGCCGACAATGAAAAGTCACACCCCCCTAACTAGCTACTTTACGACGTCGTTGCAAGTGTACACCCGACAATAGCATCGAGCCTATTTCAGAGCCCTTCGTGATTGTGAGGCGATTTAATCGTGCCAAGCTTTAGAAGGCGCAACTAAGTAGATAGAGCAGACACGAATATCTTCGCAATTTTCATAAAATAAAAGGCGATGACCCCAAATCAAAGGAAAAATTTAAAAATTCAATTGAGAAAAGGCCAGATCTATCACTTATGATAGAGGGAAGACTACCAGGAGTAGTCAAACAACCCACAATATGGAGAGTTCTACCTAGAAAATAAAGGAGACAATAAACAAGCAAAGACAAATCAAATCAAGAGACAAAAGACAAATTCTGCCACTGTGGTCACCAACTTGTGATGCAGGCAAGTTCCCTCTGCGGACAGAGGCAACCCCTCTAGCCCTAGAGTGGGTCTAGTCATAACAAAGACAATATCAAAGAAAATTCCCTTAGATAGTTGATGTCATGAAGGCCTACCTTCAAATCCTCGTTTGATGAAGTTCTCGTTGCGTTGCTCCAGCTCTCATTCTAATCACTTTTGTACCTAAAAAAACATACAGAGAACAACAACAAATATAATAGAATACAACAAAAATGATCTACTTAAAGGGTCAAGGAACTTCAAGCTATCAATATGCAATTTGGACATAGGATATAGGAAATAAACTGTTGATTTGTATTAATATGAACTGAAGTAAAACTTACAACCATGCCTTGATGTTGTAGGTCTCCTTGAAGGGTCCTATCAGCATGTCTCTGCAAGCATTCACTCATGAAGTGTCTCCCAAGAGGATGAATAACTCTCTCTCCTACCCAAAAGGAAAAACTATGAGACTAAAACACTCATAAAATCAAGCCAAATCCACACAAAATTATCCTAGGCTAAGTTACATAAGAGGCTACTTCCAAACTCTAAAAGCTACTCTCTCTAACTTCAACTTCCACTTGCCACTTAACTTGCTACTAGTAGATCTCAGCCATGAAGGAGATATTTATAAGAGGAGGAGCCTCCATAAGAGATGGGAGAAAGAGCTTATCCCTTTGGGAGGCTTCACAAAGGGCGGAACAACCATCCCAAAGCAGGGAGTCGAGCTCATTTGATCCAACAACCAACCCTAGGACTGCGCATCAACAACTTGTTAAAACGAGCTCGCCAAAAGTAGCTCATTGCAAGTGAAACACAGGGATAGAGTGACGGTGTCACTAGGCTTAGTTCAACATTGGCCATATTCGCGTGTGGAATAACTGATGACCCGCGACGACCCAAAAACACAAGTTAAAAAGGGTCTGCTCCAGGAGTAATGAATTAAGGTATTCTTCCTGATCTGACAAGGAAGACACTGACACATATTTTGCAACATGACACAAAGAAGATGTCAATAACACAGACCGACAGTGTCCGAGATCATGGAATGCAGGGTCAGTGACAAAATATTGTGTAACACCTGCACATTCAACCAAAACAACCCAAGGATCTACAAAATATACATAGCATAATCCAAGTACTTTATTCAATGAATTAGTGAGGCATTGAAATATATGAATTAAACATAACACAACACATTTAGGAAAACAATATACTCTTTGTATTAAAAGAAATAGGAGAGATATTACAACAAAAGATAGTGTTGATCTTGTAGATATCTCCCCAAGTTGACTCGTACTTCATTTTCACAAAGCACACCTCAATGTCACCCTACTGCATGAAGATTAAAAATATGTTAGATTCAAGGCAGCAACATGAGAGCATGATCAATCTCGAAAAGCTGACCTTGATTTTGTAGATGGTAGTAAATATATAGGAGAGTGTGGTGGTTTACGAATTCTTATCCATTTACCAATCTAAGCTCGAGATCCACTTAAGATGGGAGGATGATCTCAAGGGATAAGAGGTGAAATCTCCAAGGTAGGATCAGATAGGATTCAAACTTCTTATCCAAGGTAAATGGTTAAAAAGAAACCTGGAAGGTTTTGGAAGAGGAAGCTTCAGGATTCCTTTTATTTTTCAAAAATTTGTAGAATCAGCGCACCCCCAAAAGGGGACAAGTTGTTGCTGATTAGCGCTAGTACATAATGGAGCAATCTATTTTTTAACATAGGTCTGTAAAGGGGTAGGGTACGCTGGGCCTTAAAAGCGCTGATTTGATGCAGTCAAACCCAAAAACTCAGGGATTTGAAAGGGTCATGCTCAGAGCTTTGTGTAGCGATGATGACAAGGTGTTCATGAATGTGGATTGATATGGTTTATATGCCTATTGACCAGATGCGACAAAATGACTTATAACAGATTTCCCCCTAAACTAAAAAGTGAGAAATGATAATTGATGATTGAAGTTCTTTACCTTGTTGAATTGGGACCTATTAAGCCTAATATTTCACCTTAGAGTGCACTAAGAAGAAGGATGGTTCCTTGAGATTGTGCATATATTATAAAACATTGAATCTAACCATAGTGAAGAATAGGTACTTGACACTTATAATAGATGACCTCTTTGATCAAAAGAAGGGGGTATTGGTTTTCTCAAAAACCAATCCATGATCTAGATATCACTAGTTAAATATTAAGGAAGGTGACACCCAAATTTTTTATTTAAAACTTGGTTTTGGCACTATGAGTTCATAGTGGTTTCATTTCATTTGACAAATGCACTAGTAGTGTTCATGAGCCTCATTAATGACATGTTCTAGAAGTATCTAGACCAATTTTTATAGGTCTTTCTGGATGACAATTTCGCATATTTCAAGAATGAAAGGTAAAATGAAGAGCACTTTTGAATAGTGTTGAAATTATTCATGGAAAATAGGTTGTATGGAAAATTGTCAAAATGATCTTTTGTTTCAAAAGAGATTCATTATCTTGACCACATAATCTTAGAGGAAGGAATTTCATGGATGTAGAAAAGTTGAAGGCAATAATGGATAGGTTAGTGTCAAAAAAATGATCATGATGTGTGAAGCTTCATGGGGCTAGTAGGTTATTATCATAGATTTCTAAATGATTTTTGAATATTGAAAAGCCTATCACCACATTACGGAGCAAAGGAGTTAGGTACAAATGAACAGATGAATACAACACTACATTCATTGAACTAAAGAGATTAGTAACTAGTGAATTGATCCTTTGAGTGATTGACATGGAAAAGGGCATCATATTTTATATGGATGCTTTGAAGTAAGGATTAAGAGATGTGTTAATGCAATAAGGGATAATAATAGCGTATGCATCCAAGAATTTGAAGAAACATGAAGAGATTTATTCTTCCAATGACTTAGAATTAACAACAGTGATAGAAGTCTTGAACCATTGTAGGTGTTACTTTTCCAAGATACTTTGAGTTAAATATTGATCACAAAAGCCTAAAAAATGTATTTGCTCAAAGGGATTGGAATGCTAGACAAAGACAATAATAGAGTGAATTCATGATTGAGTATGATTTTTGGGTTTCATACATTAAGGGAAGGATGAATGTGATGGACTATGTATTAAGAAAAAAAACCATAGATGTTCTTCCTAATATCATTGAGGGTCAATTTGAGGGAGCGCATGGAAAAAAAATGCCCTGGAAATAATTTGTATTTGAAGGTTACATCAGCACACTAGAATGGGAAGAAACTAGAACCAAACTTTGAGTGTGATATCCTTGAATGAAATGGACTATTGAAATTTCAAGGAAGGATGTATATACCTAAGAAGGAGAATATATAAAGGAATCCCATAGAGAATTTTACTGTGCACATCTGGGTGTGATCAAGATGTATGTAGACATGAAGAAGTTTTTCTTTTGGGAAGACATGAAGAATGACATGAGTTTGTTTGTTGCCAACTATTTTGATTGTCAATAAGTTAAGGTTAACCATCATCACCAAATAAGGTTCCTAAAATCGCATGAAATTCCAATGCCTAAGTGGGAGGTCATTTTTTTGGATATTTTCATAGGTTTTCCACTCACATCACAGAGGAACAATTCCATCTTGGTTATAGTTGATAGTTTGAACAAAAATGCCCATTCCATCCCAATGATAGAAAATTATGACATCACCAATGTGGTACAAGTATTTATAAGTGAAGTTATCCAACTAATGGGTTACCCACAAAGATCGTTTATGATAGAGACATTGAACTTACATCTAGGTTTTGGACAAGTTTGTAGTCAACATTATGAACTAAGTTTAACTTGAGCACTACATATCATCCAAAAGTAGATGAAAAGAATGAAAAATTAAATCATTTTATCAAAAACATGTTAATGATGTATCTTATGGATAACAAAACTCAATGGCAAAATTACCTACCATTTATAAAGTTCACATATATTTGCAATTACCAATGTTCAATCAGGATGCCTCCTTATCAATCTGTGTATGGGAGGCCATGCAGGACACAAGTGAGTTAGCAAATTTTAGAGGACAAAATAATAGTAAGGCTTAAATTTTCATAATAAATGGAGGATCAAGTGATTCATATTCAACAATCGTTGACAGAATTACATGATAGAAAGAACAGTTATGTTGATGCACATTGGATCAATCAAAATTATGAGTTGGTGCACCAAGTTTTCATTTTTATCCAACCATATAAGAGTACCATTTGGTTTGGAAACAGGATAAATTTGTCACCTTTATTTATAGGACCTTTTAAGATCAAGAGAAAATTAGACCAATTTCCTATCATCTTTCACCGTTATCAGACTTACATAACACTCATGTTGTTTTTCATGTATTCATTCTACAACATTATGTTACTGATGGATTTCAAAAACTCAGTTGGAAGAAATTGTAGGTAACATGTATTGAAACCATTATGGTTTAATCATTACGTATTTAGTTATATACGCTACTTGAATGAAGGTAACTCACGTGTACACATAACTGTATTTAAGGCAACTAGCATATATCCAACAAACTTATGATTCAGTTAATTCATCATATGTTGATCTTTAATTAGTGCATCATTACTTCATTAACCATATAAATAGTAACCATGTGCAGTAATAACAGAACAAACCATCACACATAAGAAACACACATGAACACCAAGATTTAAGGTGGAAACCCAATGGGGGACAAAAACACCTGTTGATGTCTTCTTTTAATATAAGAAAAACTTGTTTACAATCTTGTTCTAGTGAAAAATCATATTAGTATGCAGGCACCCACCTGCAGAAGGCTACAACCTTCTCTTGTTCTCTAGCTTCTACTGGAAGGGAGCCACAACCTCCTAGCTCTTATACTAGCCGATCCATTTACTAGTATGTAGGCGTCGACCTATAGAAGGCACCAACCTTCACTCATTTTCCAGCTACTACTGGAAGGGAGCTCCAACCCCCTTGCTCTTGTACTAGACAATCCATTTACTAGTACGTCGGCACCGACCTACATAAGTCTCCAACCTTCACTTGTTTTCCAGCTACTACTGGAACGGAGCTCCAACCCCCTGGCTCTTGTACTGGTTGATATGTTTACCAGTACGTAGGCGCCGACCTACAGAAGGATATGATCTTCTTTCTTCCTCCAGGGACCATGTTTCATAAATTTTCAGACTGGATACTCCTGGAACACAACACCACAATCTGAAGGCCTCGTTTCATCATATTTTCATACTAGACCCATCAGTAACATTGAAGCTCAGAATCAATCACCACTACAATACAACCATCAAATACATTTGCATCAACCAATCACGGAAACTAAATCATAACTCTCTAAATCAACCACAACTGAATCAATCACTAAAAACCCATCATCTCTGAAGAAAATCACAATCAATCAATCTGAACATTCAAAACACTGTCACCAGAATACAGTCACCAGAACACAAAGAAAAACCCAGAACTCTGCAACAACAACCAGAACCAACTGCAACTTCAAACATCATATTTCATAATGTATATGCTACTTTGATGTACTGAACTAGCGTGTATACGTGATTTTACCAAAGCGAACTAGTGTACAGATCTGCAAATACTAACTTAAAACATCAAAACTATTCCAGACTTCAGTCATGCCCAGATTAGAACATTTATATTGTAAATCATGCTTTAGTATTCAGATTTAGACTATCCATGATTAGACCACATAATGATAATTCATTTCAGGCCTTATGATCGCGATCCATCATCCATCATCAACCACATAGGTGCATCCTTAGTTTAGATCAAGCAAAGTATTGGAAACCCATAACCTACATATTTGATCTAACACTTCATAAGATATTCAATACTTGCACTCGCTAGCCTAATGATCTTTTCCTCCTTATATAGTTAGATCATTTTTCAATACCTCGGACCAAAACCACTTAGGACTAATACCTTGGACCAAATACCTAGGGTCAATACCTCAGACCAAATACCTTGGACTAATACCTTGGACCAAAATACCTTGGACTAAATACCTCGGACCAAAACCTTGGTTTTCCAACATGTACATGCTTTTACTACTGTGGGAGTGTGTGTATACGTATACGCTCCTTTTTTTTCTGTTAACCCACGTGTATATGCTGCTTGGACAAAGTGAACCCGCGTATACTTCTTAGACCACTCTCTTTCTTCAATCTATGGAGTTTGATCTGTAAGTTAACCTGTTGCACTATGAACTGTCATTTGTGTGAGTTTCCATCAAGGACAACACATGTATCATAATGCCAACAATCTCTCCCTTTGGACTTGATGGCAACCACAACACCAAGATACTCTCTCCCTTTGACATCAAGCGAAAATGGCAGACCAATATATTCTCCCTCTTTGATATTCATTATGATGTCCATGCTCCCCCTAAGTACACACTGAATTCTCTGATTAAACTCCCCCTTTATACATGCTGAGATGCACTAAATCGTCCATGCTCCCCCTAAGCACATGGAGAGTCTGAAAACAATATTTTCCAAAAGAATAACATGACTCTATAACTCATCTATGTGAGTATGACCTTCCTATCACCAATGACTCATACATACATCATTCTCCCAACCTACTGGGGATACACCAAATTTGACTCATCCACCCAACCAAGTGGTGATATACCAAATGTTTATACATGACTGAAAATAACAATTATTACATCATCCTTCCCATGCATAGTGTGGTTACAAGTTAGGTCTTTTCATTACCTTTACATCAAACAATATACATGACATTTATAACAAGGACCAACAATCTAAACAAGACCATGATAGTCATCAGCAGCTATCATACACCATATATGATCTGCACCATCAACATCTATCAGTAGCATTAAGTGCAACAACCTGTATATGTCCATCATCAAAAGAGTCACCTGAATGAAAACAACTATGTGGATCAAGCAATATAAGCATCTTCATGTACCAAGATCTTCTAACATAATGCCAACAATGCATTATTAGAGGCATATGCTCCCCCTGAACCTATGCTAACTGTTCATTGTCAGATCTGATCATTGCAAATATCAGTAAGAATTATCAAGGCATCATCATCAATCAGATATAGATCAAATTTTTAATAGCTTATGAGGACAAACACATTTCCACATATCATTAGCAGATTGTAACCATCATCAATCATAACATAATAGATAATTGATAATTGACTGAACCATATTATATCACTTTTATGAGTCTTTCCCACTGCTTTGTTGGAAATAATACTGAGGGGGGGGGGGGG
>APFE030581322.1:93791-112036 GCA_000404065.3 Pinus taeda
AGGTTCAAATACCAAGGACTAACTACCATGGACTAAAAGTAAGTTCTCCAACATATACGCGCCTTTCCTTGCATGAAAGTGCATGTATACGCATACGTGCCTTTTGATCAGCAATCCCGCGTGTATAGGCATTTTTGTATAGAGAACTTGCGAGTATAACCTACGTGTATACCCTACTTGGTATATAGCGAACCTGTGTATATACATGACTTGGTACATAGTGAACCTGCGTATAACCTGCCTCTGTACGCGACTTGGTATATAGTGAACCTGCGTATATACTCAGCTTTCTTCATTCTTTGTAGTCTGATCATCAATTCTTTGCTACTGATCTATTGCACTATAATCTGTCATCTTGCCATCAAGGACAACACTTGTATCATAATGCCAACAATCTCCCCCTTTGGGCTTGATGGCAAAGCTAACTTGTCATACTCAGAATTTTTCATCTGATTCCTTTGAGCTATCCTGCATTCTGTCACATATCTCTTCCGTATATTCATCTAGATATATATAAGTGAGGTGATCTTCTATGAGTTGGTTGCCATCAAGTACAACACATGCATCATAATGCCAACATGCTTTTTCCTCAAACCAACATATACGTGACTGTGCAACTTTGAACTCGCGTATATATGTGACTTGTCTTCATGATAACTGCATATGAGATTTAGAACACTGAAGTTTCATACTTTGAGCTCCCCCTGAGTCTATTATGTTTGTATACTCTGTTATGCCACATATTTCCGGTTGTACTTCCTTCTTCTTCCATACCTTGGAGTGTGATGATGATTTCTCCTTTTGGTATGTTGGCCAAAATTTTCTCCTGCATTCTTTTTCTATGTGCCCAAACTTGTTACATGCATAATATCTTACATGTTTCATATTCCTTATATAGTAGTCAATGGCTTTGTGACCAAACATATTGCAAGAAAAACAATATCCCTTAAAGTACCTGGAAGTTGATGATCTTTCTGTGTGATGGTATTGAACCATTCTACTTCTGCATCTCACGGCAACGTGTCCAAAATTATGACATATGAAACATTCAACATTATTCATCAGAGAAAATAACCGACTATCACTTCCATAGTTAGGAGTAAAAGGTTTTCTTTGAAGAATTTCTTTCCTTGGTTGTTGATGGGGTTGACCTCTCATCTCCTTGATGAGCATTTTAGATTTTGCATTGGAGTTCCTTGCCTCATCTTGTGAGCTAGATTCACCTTCAATAGACTCATCAAAACCAAGACCAGTTTTGATGGTAGGAGACCTTTGACTACTAAGAATATTATCCAAAGTCTTAATACTATTTTGAAATTGTAATAGTTTATCCTTTTCTTCTAATTTACCTTTTAAGATATTTACCTCAACCTGATATTGTTCTTCATTTTCAAGATATTGATTCTTCATGATTTCTTCAACTTTTCTTCCTTCTTCCACTTGTTGCCTTAATTTGAGAATCTCATTTTCTTTTTCTTCATCTACTTGAGGTAGTTCTTCATTCTGCTTATTTTATTTTTCAAGATCTTCTTTTAGAGAGAGGATCTTAGCTTCAAGACTTTCATAGTAACTGGATCTATCTTTAAGTCTCTTGATCGTTGTATTCTTTTCATTTACTTCATTTCTTAGTGATGTCACTTCATCTTGCAGCTTTTGACATTGATATTCCTTACTTTGTTTCCTTCCTCTAGCTGAGATCTTAACTTGTTAGCTTCTTCTTTGAAGGCACACTCCCTTTTGTTAAATAGATCTTCTTGATCTCTAATTTATCTGTGAGTCTTTTAAGTTCTTCCTCTATATTTCTTTCACTATCACTTTCAATATCTTCAACATTGCATCAACAGAGAAAAGTATCACCAGAAGACCAAAAATTTGTACCTGATACTTCTTTTTCTTGTTCATCTTCAATTTGAGGTGATTCTAAATCTGAATACTTGCTTCCACCTAATGGCCAATTGTCTCTCCTGTTGTCATTGTTTCTTTGAGTTGTCTTCTTCTTCTGAGGCACTTTCTTCTTTAGCTTCTTTCCCATTCTTTCTATGGATCTCCTTCAAGTGATCAAGCTTATGCCAAAGGACCTACTCTTATAACAATTGTTGGAAATAATACTGAGATGCGGGGGGGTGAATCAGTATTAGTCAAATCAATAACTTTTTATTTTCATACTCTGATTTATATACGCTACTTCAATGAAGGTAACTTGCGTGTACATGCAACTGTATTTAAGGCAACCAACGTATATCCAGCAGACTTATGATTCAGTTAATTCATCATATGTTGATCTTTAATCAGTGCATCAGTACTTCATTAATCATATAAACAGTAACCATGTGTGGTAATAATAGAACAAACCATCACACATAAGAAACACACATGAACACCAAGATTTAAGGTGGAAACCCAAAGAAGGACAAAAACCACCTGCTGCTGTCTTCTTTTAATATAAGAGAAACCTGTTTACAATCTTGTACTAGTGCAGACTCATACCAGTATGCAGGCACCCACTTGCAGAAGGCTACAACCTTCTCTCATTCTCCAGCTTCTACTGGAAGGGAACTACAACTCCCTAGCTCTTGTACTAGCCGATCTGTTTACTAGTACGTAGGCATCGGCCTACAGAAGGCTCCAACCTTCACTCGTTTTCCAGCGGCTACTAGAAGGGAGATCCAACCCCCTTGCTATTGTACTGGTCGATCCATTTACTAGTACGTAGGTGCCAACCTACAAAAGGCTCCAACCTTCACTCGTTTTCCAGCGACTACTAGAAGGGAGCTCCAACCCCCTAGCTCTTGTATTGGTTGATATGTTTACCAGTATGTAGGCATTGACCTACAGAAGGCTACTACCTTCTCTCTTCCTCTAGGGACCACGTTTCATAAATTTTTAGATTGGATACTCCTGGAACACAACACCACAATCTGAAAGCCTCGTTTCATCATATTTTCATACTAGACCCATCAGTAACATTGAAGCTAAGAATCAATCACCATTGCAATACAACCATCAAATACATCTGCATCAAACAATAACTAAAACTCAATCATAAATATTTGAATCAAACACAACTGAATCAATCACTGAAAACCCATCATCACCAAAGCAAATCACAATCAATCAATCTGAACATTCAGAACACTGTCAATAGAATACAGTCACCAGAACACAAAGCAGAACCCAGAACTTTGCATCAACAACCATAACCAACTGCAACTTCAAACATCATATTTCATAATGTATACACTACTTCGATGTCCCACACCAGCGTGTATATGCACTTTTACCAAAGCAAACCAGCGTACAGATTTGCAAATACTAACTTAAAACATCAAAACTATTCCAGACTTTAGTCATGCCCAGATCATAACATTTATAGTGTACATCATGCGTTAGTATTCAGATCTAGACTCTCCATGATCAGACCACATAAGGATAATTCATTTCAGGCTTTATGATCCCTATCCATCATCCATCATCAACCACATAGGTGCATCCTTAGTTCAAATCAAGCAAAGATCAGAAACCCATAACTTGCATATTTGATCTGACACTTCATAAGATATTCAATACTTGCACCCACTGACCTAATGATCTTTTCGTCCTTATATAATTAGATCCTTTGTCAATACCTCAGACCAAAACCACTTAGGACCAATACCTTGGACCAAATACCTAGGGTCAATACCTCGGACCAAATACCTTGGACCAAAATACCTTGGACCAAATACCTCGGACCAAAACCTTGGTTTTCCAACATGTACGCGCATTTCCTCTTATGGGAGTGCATGTATACGTATACACTCCTTTTGTTCTATTAACCCACGTGTATGCATTGCTTGGACAAAGTGAACCAGCATATACTTCTTAAACCACTTTCTTTCTTCAATCTATGGAGTCTGATCTGTAAGTTAACCTGTTGCACTGTGAATTTTCATCTGTGTGAGTTGCCATCAAGGACAACACCTATATCATAATTCCAACAGGACCAAGTTAAAGTCCAATGGAACAAGTATATCCTAGTGTGTACTACCTAGGAGGATGCAAACACCTAACATTAAGACTACCATTTAATTTTTGACCACTTGTGATGCCCCTTTTTGATCTAGCCAACAAATTATACTAAGTCCCTATTTATATTTTTCATGATGTAATATTTATGAATGCTATGTAATATTGTTGGATTTCTAATTATGGAAAAATGGATTCAAATATATAAAACAATAGATAAATGATTCTAATGTTGCTACGATAGATGTATGATGATCTATATTGGATCATTATATTATTTTTCATCGATATTGATAATTTTTGAGTGGAAAAGTTGAGGAATCAAATCACATAACTGTTTTTACTAGTAGGCCCCAGTTTGGCAAATTGTGGTCTGAAAACTTCTAGAAGCATTTTGAGGCATCAAACGGATTTTTTTTTTGTTTAAATTATTCCTCTTAAGTGAATCACTTTCATCACTATTATATAATATATTATATATAATATAATATATATTATATATATATATATATATATATATATATATATATATATTATATATATATATATATATATATATATATATATAATAATATATATATATATATATATTATATATATATAATATATATATATATATAAATATATATATATATATATATTCATCTTTCTGATAATGTAATAATTGTCTCAATCAGAGTCTGTATGCAAAAGTTATGCCACTAAGAAGTTGACCTTCTTATTTTAACCATCATGATTAGAGAGGTTTCTATGCCAACAACGATTATTCATAGAAAAGGGATATCCATGTGACAATGATGAATAAGACTAGAAAAGAGTCAATATTTTAACTCTAATTAAGATTTAAAGGAGTCAAACTTAACCACTAGTAGGCTATCGAGTTATGTTATAACTACGCCACTAAGAGGAAAAGGGCTTCTACTCTATTAGAGTTCATTTTGTTCCATAGATGAGAAGAGTAGTTAAGAGTGGATATGGAGAGAATAAAGAGGGCTTGTGCATTGTAGTATCCCATGGGCCACAAGACTCACATATTTGTACTTGCCTCCATTTCCCATTAAGAGAAAGAGAGCAAAGTAACCTCACCTTCTAGTTGGGTTTTCTCCTCAAAGGATTTCACAGGTTATATCTTGTGTTAAATTGTGGATTATGAGTTTTATTTTGTTTTTCTCTATTTTATAAATATTTTATCTATTTCATGTATACGCATAACAAAATAATTAACAAATAAAAAAATTATGGAGAAATAAACCCTCATAGTGTATGTTTCAGATTTCAAGTACAATTTCATTAGATATGTTGTGACAAACTATCTAGTAGAATATCCATTGCAGTTTACGGATCATATTGGTAGTATACCAGGTTTCTTTTGAGATGTTGTGGGTATTTGTAGGGGATCCATATAGGTTAAGATGAAATTCATAGTCATGGATGATGAATCTATGAATAAATCTCAAGATCCCATAGAGGAAAGGCTCGTGTAACTAGAAGCACAAATCACATATATAAACCTTAATGTGAGCCTCCTCATGGTAGCCTGACTAATAAGCTCTAGCCATTGGGAGAATATGGATATTTTAACGCAGGCTTTAGATCAGAGGGGAAATTAGCATATTAGAAAGAACCAGAGATGGAATTTGATAAATAACCTACGAATGATCAACCTAGTATGAGTTTTGTGAACCATTCATAGTCCTTATTAAAAATGGAAGAAAAGTTTTACATAAAGTTGCATCAAAGTGATATTAATGTTGTGAATTTAAATCACTAGTTACAACAATTAGATGTTTATTTTAGTTTTCATCATATAGAGTAAGAACAAAACATTTCATTTTCTTATTTGAAATTAGGGGACCATCACCTAACCTGGTGGGAAAGCTACACTGAGACCTTGAGGTTGGAGGGAGATCCTCTAGAATAAGTGGGAGTATTTAAAAACCATCATAAACTTATAGTTTTACCCTATCAAGTATGTAGAAAACCAATGGATCTAGTGATATTATTTCAGGAAAAGACAAGGAAAGTGTGTATGATCACACCAAAGAATTTGGAATGATGACCATAATTCTAGATATCTCACCAAAGAACCCATATGTACTCCTAAAGTATTCGGAGGATCTACATATGGATCTACAAAAAACAATTGATGTTACTTAAACCTATATAGTTGGATGAGGCTTGTGTATAGGCTAAATACGTGGAGAACATAGGCCAAAAGAAATGAAATCAAGTGTGAAAAAGTAGAAAGAGAACCAAGAAGCTTCCAAGGAAGGGTAGAAGAAGTGGAAAGAAACAAAACGATAATGGACATAGCACACCAGTGCACAGATACTAGGAACATTGTTGTTGTGAATTTTACACACAAGGAGATATTTCTCCACAATCTCATGCCTGATTGAGATCACCATACAACAAGATAGAATGGATAAGACAATCTAATAACAATCCCTAATACAGATGGCCATGCATGTAGTTTCAATAAAATTTATAATGCTATAAAGTATGACCAAGTACCATTCCTCCTCGTAGTTCAGTGAAGGGTTTTGGGCCTGATGAATAATCCTCACCTCTAATCAAGCGATCTATTTCATCTTATCTCGATCCAAATACTACACAAAAACACAACCAAACAGAGATGAAAAGTGATCTTTCACAGAAGATTGTCCGCTCAAAACATCCATAAATGACACAAATGAATTAATGCAAAACTGATATAAGGGGAAGGAACATAGATTTTCATGCATTAAGAGTAAGCATATAAAATTAGGATATCTCTTTACAACAAAGTTTCAAAAACAATAGTTAAGAGAATACGACCTTAATCATTGACATTCACCATAGTTCTAATTCGTGCAAAATGACATTTCATTTTACGCATATGTGTCTAACCAACAATCATTATGTGACATTACTAAATTGAAGTCAATCACACAACCTTTTCTTGGTTAAATAAAATATTAACTCCAATAAATTCAAAATGCCATCCAATTTTTTGTTTAGCGATGATAATGAGGACACCACATTTACACAACATAATAGACTTAACTTATTTAGTTTAATATGTAGTGTCACCACAATATTCACACGTACTAGATGAATTTCTAAAGGATGAAATTAACATATTTCTTAGATGCATGATGCAGACCAGCTAACACCATCACTGAATCATTAACTTGTAGAACTGCATTGTTTTGCATGGAGTTTGAAAAAATAATGTAATTAACAACATCTGACTACTACTACTACTTTTGTTAAGTTTGTAGAACATACAATAAATTATCACATAATCATTGATACCATTATCACACTAGTTACTATTTATGCATGTTCATATGGAAGGGCACACCCTTTTCCTTTCAATTGTTACTATTGACATAGCAATGCATTTCTATTAAATCAATCACTTTTAAAGACACTATTGTTATCACAGTCTAAGTTATTTGTAACTTACAATCATGCATATGAATTTTTAAATAAATACCCATTTCTGTAATCATCATAGTTTCTTGCATATTCATAAAAGCCTATACAAGGCTTTAATCATACAAAAAACACTAATTTATCATTAGTAAGTGTCGCTAACAATACTAGAAACAATTCAATCAGGATCACATTCAACAATGTATTCTCACCATTAGACCAATAACATGAAAATGAACAACCACCATCACATTGTTTACAACTTTTAATAATCTTAAATAAGAAACAAAATTATGCATATTGCAATATACCTTTGAAGATAAGCCTAATAGTTTGTCGAAATCTGGCATACAATTTATCAGTATGAAAATTACCAACAACGATGTCATGTAATACTAATTCATGAAAGTTAGTGCAATATACTAAAGAGTTAATGTCAACAACTATCATAGACTTAATCAAAATTCAAAGTAATTCCACTACAAGACATAATTGACCATTAGCCATTACAATCAAATCCTACCACTTGACTCATTGTTTATTCTAAACATTCAAAGGGGTTCTTTTAGTGTCTTTTTAAACATTTTATTGCCCTGTTCAAGGTCAATCTCTGCCATTCTACATATTTTCCTTATAATAAATGCATGTAACTCTAATCACTTTTCTTTTAAAGCTCCACTGAACATTATCATAAAATTATGCATGCAAAGGTTGCTAATTAATCCACACTATCACTAGTGAGTGCTCCAGATTGTCCATAATTTAATAATAATTAAATGCAACATAATTGTAACTATTTTTATCCACATAAAGACTCAAATTCTATGAGAATAACTATTCTTCAAAGCAATCATTAACTCTATCATTCCTCAATGCAATTATTAACACCATCATGCATACATATTAAATGCAGTCTACTACATACATTACCATATAATTTCGTTAGCATCATACCTGATCTTATATCTAATAACATCATACCTCTACTCATCCTTATTATAGAAACCAAGGGGCACCAGTGTTGAAAAACTTTTCTATGATACCACTTGTAACATCCCTTAGTAGCTCTCATGCAAAAACACTTAGGATTAGAAAATTTTACCAGATTTACTAGCATGTAATATTCCCAATGACTTATTCCATACTCCTTAACTGATCATTGGATAAAATAACCATAATAATGTGAAGCAACCATATAAATTACATAGTGGATTGTGTAAAGGAACAATCATTATTTCCATTTGTTAACATACTAGTGTCTGCCATAACTTTGCCTTCCTTGCATTAATCAATTAATCAAGATTAATTCAAAACACAAGATTGATATGATTTTCCAATGTTATGCAAAATACCACATCATCAAGATCATCAAATAGGCAAGCACATAAACGGACATCGATCTACCCTAGAAACCCTGAAGGGAAAAACCATCAAATGTTTATTTTATTAAAAGTATCATGAGGGTGTTCACCCCTCACTCAATGGAAACAAGGGAGTCAATCACTTATCCATTTTAATATTTTACAAAGAAATATCATCTTTATTTCAAGCATATCTAACTAGAATCCATTACATTAATCATGATAACATGTTCCTGAAACACTTTACCCCGCAATTCCTCGAGCACTGTGTCTTTTAGGCTTGGTTGTTTCATGTAGCGTATTACCCTATGTTTAACGATTGTTCACTCTGTACAGACCAATAGTAAAGCATAATGACCTCATTTCCTACCATAGTGTTAACTATAATCCATCTTTTGGTTCTTGTATAAGGGATGGATTAGATAGTATTAATTCTTCCATCATATAAGTCACATTTCTTCCCTACAATTACTACCATCACACTTCATGATTATATCAAACATTTATCAAACCCAGATAATAAATCTCTACTAGTTATGCTTCAAATATCTTATCATGTTCCACTTTCTTGCACATGCATAGTAACATTAAAATATGTCTTTGATCTTTTATTTTACACACATCCTCAAGTGCACAACTAATTTATAACACATGCATAAATAAAATATATAAAGAGTCTTGAGGCATGCCTCTTTATTGACACCACACATGCATTAACTAAAAGTAAATAATTTCAAAAATATGTCTATTTAACTATGCATGTGTATGGCTATGAAACTTGTCTAACCACCCAAATCTCATTTGCATAAAGTAAAATGCATAAATATTACCAAGGCATGCCCAACCATCCATACTCTACATGCATTATAAGAAAGGAAATAGTTACATTTTACTTCTACCCACAAGAATAGGGAAATATTTTAAAATAATCACCATGGTTATCATTATCTATTCATACAAGAAGAGGAAAATATTTCAAAAAGATAATCACCACAACTACTATTTTTTTTAAAACCCAAAGGAACCCAACAACTCGCTTGACACCTAACTACCAATAGACCTCTAAGGGGCTATGATATATCCTTCTCCCCATAGTTCGGGTCACAACAAGCGAGATTTGAACCTGAGTCTTTTGAGTTTCAAAGATTTCACATTTTTCAAATTAACCAATTGAGTTGCCCCCTTGGGACATCACCAGAATTACTATTATTTCTTTGCACAAGAACACATTCTTTTCCAAAATGAAAACCACCACAACTACCCATACTAAAAAAAGACTTGCACAATAGTCATTATGTTTGTGCATGAAAATAAATATTATTTTTCCAAAAAAAACTATCCCAATTGTTATTATCTTTGTGCATGTACACATATATTATTTTTCAAGAAAGAAATTAACCCAACAACTATTATCTTTGTACATATAAACACATATTTGTTTTTAAAGAAATGAGCACAATTTCTATTATTTTTGTGCATATAGACACATATTTGTTTTCATGGAAATTAGCAAAATTAATATATCTCTCCATACACAAATCCCTGCAATATTTTAAAGAAAATAACATGGATATTTTATCTTTTATGCACAAGATTTGTATGCAATATTTATCAAGAAAATAACATGGACTCTTTATCTTTTATGCACGTAGTTTGTATTCAATATTCCTCAATAAAATAGCATGAATTCTTTATCTTTTAATACACATGATTTTTATGCAATATTCCTCAAAAAAATAACAAACCTAACTTATCTTCCCTACACATAATACCCTTTCAGTATTTTCAATGAAATTAACAAAGTTTAAGTTATCTTTCCAATCGATGACTAGAATATGTTGAGAGTGCTAATTACCAACACCTTAATCTCTTAGTGTGTCCTATTCTATAGACATGACCTCAACAAAAAAACTCACTATTTATCAAAGTAGTTAGTGCTCTAAAAGCTCCACACTTTGCCATTAGTTGTACTTGATGCAAGTGGTTGATATGGTGTCATTCAATGCCACCTTTGCACATTTCAATGAGAGAAGTTTGGACCGTAATTAACTGGATAGAAATGAGTGTGAGGGAAACTGGCATACTTAATACACAAAACAAAATCCCTCCTTCATTTGAGTGTTATAAGGGAAAACGAAGGGTTTTCCTCCATTTCTTAAGCTCAAAAACCTTTTAAGCATCAAGCGTTTCATGTTATCCATGTCCGCAAGATTCAAAAACCATTCATTAACCACCAATGAACTGAGGATGCACCGTGACCTATCCATATCATGGTTCAATCATAGTGGATTCCCTGCATCATTTCACAACTTGATATCCCTTGTAATAACATTCAACCCCAATTTTTTTTTACATCGATTTCCTTTAGATGGATTTTCTTCAAGTTTCTAATGCTTTATAACTACTTTTTGGGAAACAAATATCGGTTGCTTTGGCCACATCAACATGTGAACCCAATAATATATTTTCCATGTTTGTAAAATTATAAATTCCAACGTAAATATGCTAGCGTAGGGATATTACATGTTGCCTATGCTAGAGATTTGGTCTAGCTGACATAGCACCACCATAACTTAAGGATGTTAGTTATTGTTATGTTTTCTTTATATCATAGCCCAACTCTTGTGACATTATATTAGCATTTACATAACCATATCTTAATTCAACTCTTATAACATAATACTGACTCAGATTTTATGCATGGAATGGAATCCAAACTTATTTTCCAAGGTCTATTCATTATATAATTTTATAAGGATTTATTCATGATGTAACTTCTCTCTCTATTAGAAATTATGTATATTTTGATTGAGTGATGAAGGCTCTAGGCCTTAGGCCTTTGTGGCATCGTATGCAATCATGGAGGCCATGTGTATTTAGCTCACATGGCTTCAATACATGGATGAGGGGCCTGTAACACTGGACTAAACCCTACGTAGGTGTTCCCAATCTCGGCGGGCAATTGTTTTGAGGTTGATTGACAATGTACATTGATTGACTTATGTTATGTTAACTAACTACTCTTCGTGCCTCTACCTCTTTCACCTCAGCTGCACTTGCACAGGTTGAGAGCTAAACTCTGCAACCTCGACATTAATTGAAAGGGGCTAGGGTTTTATCTCATTTTTTCAAATATTTTACTTAGTGACTTCGTTGTCTTGCTCCATATGCTGACAAAAATTGATATGGCTTGACAGTTGTTACAAGATGTGAATTTCAAGTATTTAATCTCAACTTTTTTTAAATTTCTTTAATTTTCTTGTTTTCCTTCTTAATAAATCACTGTGCATCTTTTGCAATGATTTCCATGAATTTCTATTACTAATTTCCTTGATTTTCGGTGTAATGGCAGGTCAAGCCTTGAAATTTTGCAGGCTTCAAAGTAGCTAAAATCCGCTGCAATTTTTATTTTGTTGATATGATTTTCAAAAAGGCTTTTGTGTCGGTAATTTCTTAGTGAAACCCTATCTAAATTTTAGACCCTAAATTTGTCTTTGCCAAAAAGGGCTCCTTTTAATTAACTATGGTTACTCTATGTGTTTTTTTTCCTTCGGAATGTATGTACATGAGGGTTTCATTGATGTTCCTCGAAGGTAAAATTACCAATCACGATAGATTTATTTTTATTACATTCTTGTAAAGATTTAATGGACTTTCTAAGATCGGATTATGGTTTTATTACTTGCCATGTGTGGATTAGTTTGTGCCTACATTTGGGTATTTGCTTTGAGGCATTTTGATTTATTTTCTCATTCTAAATTTCTTATTTCACCTCAGACTCTACATATATTCATTTATAGGCATTCTCTTATAGGTTTCTAAGGCAGCCTCGGGCTTCATCTTCTCTGCACTTGCATAAAATTATTTGTAATTAGAATTTCAGCCTTAACTTGGCTAGGGTTTCCAAATATAGATGTCTTGGGGTTTATTAAGACTATTTTGGGAAGAAAGCCTCTTAGTCATACATGCAACTTTATATTCTATTATATGACTTAAGATCGAAGCCTACATGGCCTGAATTGGAAACTTTCTTCTTGGATTTTGGGGAAAAATGAACTGTATATTTCTTTTTGAGAATTCACATGCTAATATATTCATAGCCATGGCTTCTTTTGTGTTCACCATTCATGCATAAAATACTAATTGTTATGTTCTTGTATATAATTATTAGTGTAATCTAGGCACTTAAAACATTGTTACTTCAATATGATATTATCTACTCGAGCATGGGTACACTGTGATTTATCGTTATAATCATTGTGTATCTATATAAACTATGTAATTAGTAATCATATTAGAAGGTATAATCTAGGCCATAGGCTAGGTGGATTCTTTTCATCGAGGACCACCTAAGGTTCTCGCTAGCCCCTATTATTCTTGTCGTGGACTACACAACTAACCTAGACATAAAACTTTGTGCTTTTAATTTAGCCACATCTTTTAGTGTATTATAATTATTTTATTTTACTATCATAATTATATATGCCATAAATATATACATGCATATTTATATATTTTCCTATAGTTACCAAGAACACGATCAACTATAATAAGAATACCATTCTTCAATATAGTTGTATGCATTTTATTTCTTCCTTGGAATTTCTTCTACCTTAACAACACATTTATGTTTTCTATTCATATCCACTTATACATTGGTTATCATGATTGGTCCCTAGTTAGGTTTTTTTGTTCAAACTCTCAAATAATATCCTTTCTCACGGTGCTTCCAGCTTTCTTGCGGAAAATAATATTTTCACTAAAAAGGTTAACAAGGCCTATCCATTCACTTACTCAAATACGTCTGGGAAACACAAAAAATTATACTAAAATTTCCTACTTAAATTCACTCATAGCTCTGAACTGCAAAAATAGTATATTTTTCATAGATTCATTTCTAGGTAGTCATATATACTTATTTAGAGAATCCATGAAAATAGATTAAAGGCTTCCACATTCCTCCTAACCATGGAGTACGTTTCTTAGTAGTTCACCCCCGATCTCTACTCCTCCTTGTAAGGAAAACCACATAGAATGTTTCCTTCAACTTCACCTCCTTAACCCCTTTAGCAAGGTACTATTAGTTTTTGGGTTCATGTCTAGTCTTTCTCTCCTAATGGAATTTGATTTGAAAACCTATTGCCTTTATCTCATGTAGTCCCCTTTACACAAATTTCACCAATGACATTTATATCCAATCACGAATATTTGGTGGTCTGCCAACAGTTCAACTAAATGGCAAAAATGATGATTTTCTTCTTTTGTTCCTGCCCCTTCTTGGGCATAACTAATTCAAATTATTTTACTGACAATTAGGATTCTAATCTCATATGATAGCCTTTAATATATTTTCAAGAATAATAGCACACAAAAACATTTTCTTTACTATTAACCAAAATTAATATTTACATTGTCACATCAGATCGCTTGTCCCACTTTGATTTTTCAGCCACATGTTCTATATAAATCCATAAAGATAATTTTACGAGGGTGTATTAAAAAATAATAGAATATCATATCCATTTTTTTTTGTAAGGTTGAGATCAGTAAAATAAGATTGTGCGTTAACAATACACTCGATCACAGTCTATCAAAGACCCCACAGACCATATGTAAATTTTATGAATTAACATATAATAAAACATATATAACTAAAAAAAATTAAAGAAAAATATTCAGAAAAATTAAATTTTTTAATGCTAATCTTTTTTGGAGTTTTCATACAAATACAAAAAAATTGAAATTTTAAATCTCCAATTAAATAATAATTAAATCAAAATAATATATAATAAAGTATTTAATTAAACTTATTTATATTTATTTTATTTAATTTTAAAATATAATTTTCTTAAACCTTCCATTTAAAAAAAATAAAAAATAAACTAACACATTTGAAAAAAATAAATAAATGAGATGGTGACTTTTAAGACATATCACTTACTAATAGTACTTGAATCAAATCCGTCACTTTCATGGCTTTTCCTCTATAAAAGCTACATGGTATATCTCTTGTTCTTTACCATCCAAAGGTTGCCCATTTGTTGCACTTTTCTATTAATGCATTATTATCCAAGCAACGGAAAATAACATCTACATGGTATATCTCTTGTTCTTTACCATCCAAAGGTTGCCCATTTGTTGCACTTTTCTATTAATGCATTATTATCCAAGCAACGGAAAATAACATTTGGTAATAAGCACGTTGAGTTACTGATTGCTTCAACTGAATCAACATCGATCACTTTCGATCTTTTGTTCAAGCTCAAGTTTGCAGCGGCCTTCCTCCAATCCGTGGAGTCTGAGTTTTTAAGCGTACTTCCATCACCTTCTCCTTCCTCAATAATCTAGGATTTCATAGTCTCTTTCATTTTGTCCTTGATAGTCCTTTGTTAGAACATTAATCACGCCTAATCATATGACGATGATAGTTGGAAAGTCATCAATGTCAGTTGGCAAGAGTCTGCGAGTCATCAATGTCAGTCAACGGGAGTTGGCGAGTGTTGGTGAAAAATAAATGACAGTTGGGCATCAATGTCAGTTGGCAAGAGTCTGCGATTCATCAATGTCAGTCAATGGGAGTTGGCGAGTGTTGGTGAAAAATAAATGACAGTTGGGCTCAATCTATGTATAAATCTATGTTTGTGAATGTAATGAACAAGCTCTTTCATAAAGTCTCCAATGTTTCTGTCATGGTATCGGAGCCAAGGGTTTTGGATGTGGTTGTTTTTTGAGGAAGTGCGAGAACTATGTTTGGCATAGTCGAGTAAGATCCGGTGGAGTGTTGTTTGAAGCCACAGTTTGGTAAGTGTTGTGTTTTCTAGTGAACCAGTATTGTGTTGTCTGTCTAACTTGTTGAGACTGTTGAGCAACATGATCGTAACGTTGTGTTGAGCGTGCCATAGAGCATTGTGTAGAGGCTCTATTGAACCTGTTACGTGTGGTGGAACACAACATGGACAAGCGTGGTAGTGGATGCTGAGTGTACAAAATATGGAGGATGCTGATATCATTTATGAGTCCAAAAGTGATCTAGTGAACGGTGTTGTGGCCAAGCCGATGAATTTCTCTATCTTAAAACCCCAATTGATTGTGGAGGCTCCGCATGCTATGGATGCCATAAGTTTCTATAAGCGTGTGTTTGGGGCTGAAAAAATTGCGAAGTCTCATTTGAAGACTTTGGAGAGTAGTCGTCGTGTGCATTTGAAGACTTGCTACAGAGGAGGTCAAGGCAGCGACAACATGGAAGATTAGTGTAGCGGATGCATGGATCAAACACCCGACTGGAGGGCTCAATGGTGTGTGATGTGAAGATTGTTAAGGAGAGCAGGTCGAAGCGTTTTTGTGAAAAGAAGGGCTGGCATATTTTGTTTGCAAGTTGTTGCAGTTGCAGTGTATCACTGCGTGGAGCTTGGACATTGTAGCTAAAGTGGCTTCAGTGGTGTGGAGTTTCGATCCCGTGGCAGTCATGGAGGCATAGTCGAAGTGGTGGAGCATTGTGGCAGCCACCGTGTGAGGAGCCAATGTGGCTTGAAGAGTTGTTGTGCATGTAATGGTGACACACCAGATATGGCTTGGAAAGAAAGCCAAATTCTAAGGTTTAGAACGCAGGGGAGGGGCGAATAGAGTGACTGCAAGAAAGAACGTGTGGCAAAAGTAGGAAAATTGAGATTCTTGGTTATGCCAAAGGTCAAACGAATAGTGCATTCTTTACGATCTGTGTGGAGAAGGTTGTATCGGCCATTGAGGGGCACGAGCCCACAACGAGAAGGAGAGCACGCTGCACTATTTAGAGGAGTGTATGATTGTGTGGTGTAGCCAATATTTGCAAAGAGAAGCGGTGGCTCTACGTTGGCATGCAGTGATTCTCATCGCTGGAGTTCAGTTTGACGTCGTGCAAGTGTTACTGTGATGTGCGTTTGTCTCCACCTAGAATAATAGTAAATGCAATGGAAGTGCGAGGTTTTTTGGAGCTGAAAGAAGGGCTTGCATTGTAGTTATGGGTTGGCAAAAGAGAATCATATAGTTTCGAAGAGAACTCAGAAATATTAAGGGAGACAATAAAAAAGCAGAGGCGGAATATGAAATCTCAAATAAAAGTCTGAGTCAGTGGAAGAATTTGAAGACACTGATGCAATACTGAAATGATTAATGCTCGTTTTGAAAATTTTCCAAGATAAAATTTTTTGAGCTTTGGGTTATTAAAATGGAGGGATCGCTTGGTTCAGTAGATTTATGGGAAGATGTCCAAGAAACTTCTATAAATCCCCAACATAACAGTAGAGGTGTAGTAGCATTGCTTCTTATTATATCAATTTTATATGAAAATATTTTGTCTAGTATTTTGTATGAATTTGGTGAAATACATAATGCAAAAATATTTTGGGATGTTCTTGAAATGAAGTACACTGTGGAGGGGAGTAAGAAAACGGAAGATCATAAAAGTGTTGTTAAAAATGGTGATTGTGTTGAAAGCATCATAAGTGGAACAAGATTGAAAATATGTTTGTAGTTGACAATAGAGTAGCATGTGATAGTGAGGAAACTCCTTGTGATGCAAAGAAGTATAAAGTGAAATTTGATGAGAATTGTGTATCTCATGAAGAGTGGTTCAATCTCATGCAAGTTATCGATGAGTTGTTTGGTGAGAAGTGTTGCCTACCTCTATACACAAATCAAATACAAGACAACATGTTTGTAGCAACAAAATTGATTAAAGAGATTGAAGACATTAATCAATCAACTATATCAACAAGGGCATTTCCCAAATTGGAAGAGTTGCACGTAAGTAGATTTTTGTATTTGACAAGCATGCCCAGGAAGATGCAATGTCGAAATTGAAGAGATATTAGAACATTCATCATGCCTGATCATATGTCGGGGACAGTTGGCGAGTCATCAATGTCAGTTCGCAGGAATCGACAAGTATTGGTGAAAAATAAATGACCGCCGGGCTCAATTTATGTATAAATCTATATATTTGTGAATGTAATAAACAAGCTCTTTCATAAAGTCTTCAGTGTTTTTGTCATCCACACCAGTTTGGGTTGAGTGGGTTTCTTAAGATGCTTATGTTAGATTTACTTTGTGGGTTTTCCTGATTACTTTAAACCCTAACCAAGATCTACTCCTTTGTAAGAAATTGAAAATAATGCACAGCGGAACTTACTTGAGTTGTTGGCTCTTGAATCCTTCCAAGAGCTTGCAATCCTTTTCTCTGGCTATCCTTGATAGAGTATCAAGTCTTCAATGGAGCAGACTGTTTTCTGAGTGATTGCAAGCCTTGGAGACTCAGCCCTTTTATAATAGTCCCAATCCTATGGAAGCCGAAATTTGGCTGTCAATTGACAGCTAAATTTCAGCCCCAATCTTAGGGCAGCCGAAATTTCGCTGTCAATTGACAGCTAAATTTCAGCCCCAATCCTAGGGCAACCGATATTTGGCTGTCCATAATTTATTACT
>APFE030581343.1:0-18787 GCA_000404065.3 Pinus taeda
GTACTCTAGCTGGTGCAGCGAGCCCAACTCCACTGGAATAGAACCCCTGAGCACATTGAAGCTGAGGTCCAATTTTCTTAGTTCTTTAAGTTTGCCAAACTCACGTGGAATTCTTCCTGTCATTAGATTGCCAAAAATATCCAAGGAACGCACTTTCTACAGTCGACCCAATTTGGCTGAAATAGAACCGTTCAGAGCATTTTCGCTGAGGTCAAGTGCTCGCAGGGATTTCAGGTGGCCAAACTCAGTTGGAATTCTCCCTGTCAAAGAGTTACGAGAAAGATTGAACGTATTCAATAGTGAATCATTTAGAATCATTATGGATGGGTAGTGAGTGCTTTATTTACAACCATATTCCATAGTCTCTTTAACTTAATATGTGTGCTTGCTAGTAAGTTTAATGTGACGAATTCTAATATTAAGTTTGTGGTTTTGAAAATTATTTAGTACATGGTAGTGTTTTTTTTGGAGTAGTCTAACGAGGCGGAGGAATTGTCTGTTTTCCAGTGCCGCCCGGAAAAATCTCTGACTCTGGCCATCGGACAATTCCTCCGCCCTCTGCCACCCAACGCGATCTCCGCCCAGCTCCGCCACCGCGAGCTCCGCACCTTCCGCATTAACTGTGTCTGACAGGAGGACCAATTTCCATCATTGTCTGCCGCCCGTGAGTTAATTCTCATTTCAATTCGAATTTTCCGCGCCCTGCTCCTGACCAATTCGTCCGGGCACTCCATAGCTCCCTCCCTTGCAGCGCCCTCCCTTGCAGTTCACCAGGTCACCAGAACACTCCAAAAACTCACAGAACGGTCTCGGCTGGCGTTGCAGCTCATTAGACTACTCCTTTAATAAGCAGTGCCTTTGAATTTTGACAGTCTTTCTATTCAAGTGAGTAAAATGCCCTTTTCCCTACGTTTAATTTCTTGAATTTTCTATAGGGCATATGGCTCGAATTTCTGTAGTTACAATTATATTTATGCGGTTTATTTCTTGCAATTTGCTTTCAGTGTGGTTCACTTGCATAACAATCTATATCCATGCATATCCCATATCTCAAATGTGAAAAATTAAAATATATATCCATGAACAAGATAATTTACATAATCTAAATTTACAGACACTGAAATTATGAAATTACACAATCATACTGATGAGAATTTTCCAACCAAATTTAAATAAAATTTCTCTGAAAAATACAGCAGCAACCCAATGACCCTTTATCCCATCCTATCAAATTGCATCTAACTTTCCAACTTCAACCTTTACAATTTTCTGCCTAACTTAATTAAACAAGACACCTCGACAATTCTCTAACTTATGAGGCACCTGGTATTGTCCCAGTGATAAGACCCTGGCCTGCGAGGCCATCAAAATTGAGACTGCCCATCCATCAAATATTATGTGATATTTTGCCGACGTATACACATTAAATATATAACGGAAAGGCATTTAACTCTACTACTCTTCTTCAGCATTTGTCCAAAATTCAACGGATTCGTCAATCCAACCCCTCTCCAGATCTCTGATCCTTACAAAACAAAGTAAGTGGGCATGAGCAGCCCTTGTTAAAGGCAGTTGGTGTCAGTCCCTTAGACGGTATACTAACGGTCCTGGCTTTTCCCCATCCTGCAAGAGAATTTTGCTTTAACACAATGTTACAGTTGTTTAACAAAAGTTCCTGACATCTAGTCGGAAACGATTCACGTTTCCCATTTTTTCTTATCAATGTGCCGCAGCTTTCCTATCATTCACTGTATTTGTATTTGCAGAAGTGGTCTTGAGAAAGTATGGGATGTATAATATCTACATCAACAGATGAAGGGGCACAAAGAAGAAACCAGGGCAAGGTGGAGAAATGTTTGTTTTTGTACCAGGTCTACGCATTCCAAAAAGTATTGAATTTGGAAAATCACTTCAAGGTTACCTCTCAGCAAAAATGGTTGAGCACCTTTCAGCACTTCGGACACGAATAGTTGCCATGGCAGCAGCGGAGGGTCCTGCTACAAGAAATAAAAGAAAGACAGCAACGCAACATGGTAACATTTCTTCATGATTTTATTACTGAGAAACTTATTTTATATTGTCAAAGCATCTCAGTGCAAAGATGTACAAAATTTTGCAAAACACAATTATTATTCATGTAACATTAGGTTATTTTGAATGATAGAATGCAGGATATAGTGTTCATCAAAGAAACAATGAAAAGACCAATAAAGTGGCATACATATCAATTACTTCAGTTACAATTTATGGAAACAGTCTATGTAAGGAGTTTTATAAATGATACAGCATGCATGGTTCAGAGACATAAAAGGCTGCAATCTGTGTGCAAGTATTATTCTAAGAAAATTACTGTGCTCTGAGAGACAATAAATTTTGTAGTACTCTGGTGCGGACAAGTTTGCTCCGATGGGAATCTACAGCTTAGTTATATTATGGTAGATTAATCCTCGAAACTCTTCAATATTTTTTTCAGGTGGTTCAACACTAGCTGACCTGCTGCAAGCCCTTGATGATTATCTACCTATTTTGCTGGGATTAACAAAAGGTAATTTTAACAGGACCTTATTTTTCTAGATATTGACAATGTAATTGTGAGTGAATGATTTCATGACCAATACTCAGCATGGACGATATTTAGATTGGAGGAGGAATTGATTAAATAAAAAAATGTAGGCCTTTGTGCATAGGATTAGAGATTATGGAAGACATCGGCATTGTGAGAATGAAGATCTATTTGAAAACTGGGCAGAACTTGATTAGTATTCTATTTTTTATGCAGGAAGTCAACTACAAGATTTAGTGGAATTTGTTTGGATCAATCAGGAGGATGATGAACAGGTGCTTGTTCCATGGAAGAATGTTACTTCCAGTAGCATTGATGTTTCAGGTGTTTGGTCTTGTTTATTGAGGATTGAGATAGTTTTCATTGAAAATCACAGTTCATGGATATTTTTCTTTTCAAGAAACAACAATATCAAGTGCTTGGTATGAGGTGTTATCTGTTCTACATATGATGTCTATGCTGTCTTTATCACGATAACCCAATACCAAAGGGATATGCAAGACCATCCAACCTTACCTGCCATGCCAGGTACATTTGACACTCTTTCATTGTGTGTGCACATATACCTTGATGCTCTAGAAATTTTTTTTGCGATAATGTTTGACACTTTTCTAGGTAACTATAGAATAAGTGGAGAAGCATCATTTTCTACGATGGCTGATCATCTATGGAAGGAATTCAACTCTAGTGGGAATCAATGAGGTATGCACAAAGAATAGATAAGCTAGGCTTTCATGGCGTCGTCAGGTGACCCTTTTTCATATCATAAGTATATTTATGTTTCCCTATTGTTATGTTGTTATGAAAATACCTTTTTCATAATCTGCTCATGCTCATGCTGTTATTTTTTCCCTATCCATCATGTTGGTTGTCATATAGAATCTCTTTACTTATTTATGTTCATGCAACATGTTTGATTTTTATACTTAAACATGTAGTTACTATGTTCTCATACCTATGTTCATGGTTTTATGTTTATTAGATTTATAGATATTTATATTTTACATCTTTATAAATTTATGGTTAGATGGTGAAAGGCCAATGAAGTTTGAACCTTATCATTGCGTTTTTTGTTGTTGGATTTTTTGCTCCTTGCCTCTAGTCAGAGATCTCGTTGGATTTTCATGACTTCATCAAGCTTATTTTGCCTTCATGGAATAGTATATGATAGCATAGTAGATTGTTATGTCATTTTGAACATGCCCTCTTCATGATTTGTTGATATTCACTGAACGATGTTCTATCCTTTTATGCTTGTGATAAAGTGTTAACTGTCCTATTGCCCAAATCAACGCCGGTTGTTATCTTTTAGTTGTGTGTTCGGTGAAAGTGTTTATTTTGATCTTGTGTGCTCGTGTTTATATGCATGTTGATGTTCCTGGTCACATATAGTTTATGGTCTGCTAGGATAATGATGGTGTTGATTAATTTTCAAGATTTTAACGTGGATGCTCTTTTTTTTTTAGGTTGTTCTACAGTTCTGCTTCCAACCAGGATTGTCCATGCATTGAACCTCAATGTGGAAGACATAAATTGTCAGCCAAGCACACAATGTGGTATTTTTCCAAGCATGCAATTCTCATCCAAGCACACAATGTGGTCTTTTGCCAAGCACACAATGTTTATCTATACAAATATTTTTTGTTGTAAAATGCATCATGGAAGTGATGGTCATGGTTGAAGGCTTGTATTTTATCTAGTCCATGGTTTTCCAAGTTCCAGTTGTACAACAAGTGATAAAGCTATGATAGATTAATTTACCTTTTGTATAGGCATCATTACATGAAATGATGCTCTGGAAGCACAAGGAAAGTATTATTTAATACTGTGGCAGTTTCCACGGTCTTGAGGAAACAGTTCTAGCATTTTGTAATAAATTGAATATAATGAAATCCATTGCAGTGAATTTTTTGTTAGCAATCTGTTATATTTCTAAACTTTCGATGTTCAGCTCCACTACGTTTGGTAATCAATAAAATACAAGTTTAGGAGTTCTTTGATGGAACCTCAGAAAAAGGAACTATTGTGAGTAATTTGCATCTGTCTGGAAATCAAATTGTTGAGACGATAGCAGGATTGGGATTTTGTAGATTCTGCTGCTCTCTGTTGTAGGTCTCACTATGTCATCTTGTCCTCTGCATCATTCCTCATAATGTCTAAAACCACTCACTCCGCATTCATACTGAAGCTTGTGCAGGAAGTTCTTGTCTGAGCTACATTTCTCAACATCAATTACCCCTACTTGAGCTCCATGGTTCTCTTGTCCCTCTTCAAAATCACCATGCTACAATCTAGCATCCAGTGCTTCGAACCACCTAATAAATTCTTCACCAATATTTCTCCCATCTTGTGCTCATTCTGCCATTCCTCCCTCAACTGAATTTGCAGGGCTTCAGTAACGGATTTGCACACTATTGATTGTATACTCTAGAGTGCAAGAGCCAAGGTTTAGTTGGTAATAGATTTAATTAATTTTGGATGGGAATATTCAATAGATTCACCTCACTCAAGAAGTTAGAAAAAAACTGGAATTTCACATAAAATTTTGACAAGAAAAGTCTTCTCTTTCAAGAGAGCTATGTTCTAAAATTGTGAGAAATATCGTGAGCCACTGAATGACTTAGTAATTATGCACTCCGGTAACCTATGCCAGTGCCAGATAGCTAATAGCAGAAAAACACACAAAGAGTAAAAATCTGGAGAAAGTAAGCATGCTATTTAATTGAATAGTCACTGAACAAGAGACTTTCATTGCCTGTAAAGTTATGAACACGAACTCTCACATATTTGGAGCTATACTTTACAGTCTGTCACAGTAGCTAAAGTTGCAATTTATTTGTCAATTTTTACCTCTTGGCGTAATTACATTATGTAGTGCCATGGGAAAATGAGAAAATATTAGGTACCAGATTCAAAGGAAGTTAACTTGGTTTCAATAAGACCTTCATACTCCAAAATATAAAAAAGTAGATCTAGCAAGGATGGGGCTTGCAACATGCAACAGACGATTCCAATAACTTGTTTGACTATGTGCTGAAAAGGTCACCTTGTTTACTTTGGAGTTGAGAAACTAATGGACAATCTGTGCTGAAGATATTTATGTCCAGCATGTACATTTGTATCTTAAATATGGCTGAGATATCTTGGTAAAATCCCAAGGATTGCACCTCTGCAACCTATCCAATTTACTGCATGCCTGATTCTGACAGTGTTTCTCAAAAATCCACATCTTGATACTTGTGTCCAATTCAGTTACTATCACTTCTCACTACTCACCAATCCCATTGACTTTGAAAGTTATTAATTTGTTAACCTCATTTTGCCACCTTTTCTTATCTTTCTATCAGCATGCACATGACTCGAGTAGAATACTTATTATGACTTTAGAATATGAAATTCAGAAGATGTGTGCTAGGAACCATTTGTCCTAGTCCTTACAGCAACCAAAAGCCTATTCTTTGGCTTATGATGCTCTCAAAGCATGAAATCGGAGAGTAAATATTCTATTGCCTATTATTTGAATTGATTAATGGTTAACTAACCTTCCTGCAACTTGCATTTCCTCATATCTTTTAAGATTCAAAGCTCTGCTCAATCAATGTATAAGGAATGTATATCCAAGAAGTTTTGCTACAAGGGTATTCACAAATAGAATTTTACATGGGCATTGCAGGACATCATGAGATGTCATCACCATGGAGGTTCATACAATTTAGTGTTGTTGGAATTGCCCTAAAAGATGTTACTTGTGCATTTAACATGTATGATTTAAAATATTATATAAATCATATTGTTAGTACATTGATTAGTAATCAACTGTTTATAATGTTGATTACTAATCAATGTACTAACAATTCATCAACATTGTTTCGCATGTCAACAACACCATAAATATGGAAATCAAAGTTGTCAGAAAGGAAGACAAAGAGATACAGAATCAACAGCACAAACATGACACTGGAAAGAAAGGCATGTTTGAAAGCATAAAGGAGGCAAGAAGAAAACAAAAGATTGCAAGCTCAAAGGCTTACAAAGATCAAGGGGCATTAGAAAAATGCTAGCAGGAAAATACAATTACATAACAAGAAACAAAGGTAACAATATAGGCATATAAATATTGACTCGAGAGTATGGTTGCTTGTGACATAATATGCATGCTATTTTCAAACCAATGAAAATAAAGGATAGAAATAAAAATAGACATTAAGTCATGCTGAATATCCCACAGGCTGTTATATGTGTACATTTCGCCTTAACTGAAATATGCCATTATTGTTGAATAGATTTCAAATCCTGGAGTCTATAAAAAAGGATTTGGGTGCTTCGCAACCATTCTAAGTCAATTTATGTATGGTTTTCATATCAACTGCTTCTGCCAGAGTGCCATTTTCATCCTTATTCCACCAATCAAACAAGAAGTTGTCGACAGCCAGACGGAACCAAGGTGAAAGCTTAATTCCATCTTCACCAGCATCTGCTTTCCTTATGAGCTCCTTCAACTGCTCTTTGCTTACGTACTTAACATCAGCAACCTCTTCTGGATTGGGATGCATGGCAACATCCCGAACAATGAAAACAAGGTAATCCACTGCAATAAAACACACAGATCAAAAAGAGCTATTTTATTTGACATTTTAAAACTGCTCTGAAACTCATACAGTCATGGTAGAAACACGCAATATATAGAAATGTTGTTTACTCTGCAGAACCCAACACTTGATCCAAAAATTGAAAATCTGAAATCATCACGTACATTCATGCTCCCCCCACTTTCCATCAGAAGGAGCCTTATAAAGTATGCGACCAAGTGGCACAAACTGATCGACTGGAACATCTTCTGTAGCAATGCCTAGTTCATCATACAGCTTCCTTTGGGCTGCATTTCTGACCCCTAGACACCAATGACAAATATAAATTGCTTCAGTTGGGCACTGTAAGATGATAAAAAATGGAATCATAACAAAAATATTGATGCCCAGCAACTAGAAGTGAAAACAAGGATTAAAAAATGCCTAAATTGTTCTCCTCAATGAGCTCAGACTCCCTGTAGAGAGGATGGCTGCAGCAGGTATTTGTCCATACCAAAGGGAATGTCACCTTTGTTGCAGAACGTTGCTGGAAATAAATGGCCAGTGGTCTACCAGTAAGTAAGGTGGACGTTTCAAGTAGAATATCAAATGAAACATGCTTGCAGCACTACTTTATTTGAATCAATATGAGACTCAGTTTCATTTCTAACTAGGGAAAAACTCTGCACAACGTGAATATTTCCTCTCAAACTTTGAAGTGTAAAAACCCTTGCTTTACATAGAAAGATGAAACTACAAGTCCTCTGTAGGTTCCAATTCACCATAGAATATGGATCATAATTGTTGCCTTACGCCTAGTTACGTCTTTCCCACTTGAAAGAATGAGCTTGTTTTCAATGCTTGAGTGAACTTTTATTTACACTATCTAAACGAGTCTAAACTTAGACATCTAGATTATAAACCTGGATCTAAATATTAAGAAGCCTATCCCAAATTTAATTGAGGAAAGTTCAATTAAGTGATTAGTGGGTGGCAAACCAGTAATCATAATATTTTTCCAGTACAGTCAGATGACTTTAGAACAACACGGTGCCATAGGTGGATGTTCCACTTTCAAGGAATTGAGATATAACAAGTACATATATCCAAAGACACCTTCCAGCAAAAATAAGCAGTTGACCCGTCAAAGATAGGAACTAAAACTGATAATTAATTGTGCAACAACAATTATCCCTTCAGACTGAACTGTAGATACAGCATTGAGAGAGCCATAACAACTGAATGGATCAAATTACAACTAGCTTAGGCACTATTCCCTTCCATGTTATGTGCATTTGTTTGATAAAAATAACATAATGTAAATTCATGTTATCTCTCCAAAATGCCTTTTTTGAAAATTCACTGAATCTCCTCCCTCTTTCTACAAGCTCCCTGTGGTAAAATCCCTTCGGTAGAGTTTAACATTCTGTTGGAGACCATTTGCACAATCATGTGCAAACACAAACTGTTCAAGCTGTGCATGATTACAATAAAATATGAGAAGTTCAAAATTAAAATACCAAAACTTGGACAGATACATAGTAATGAAGAGAGATCAACCAAATTCAAGATCAAATTAACTTAGTTGCAATTTGAGTCTAAAAAGTTTGTAAAGTTGCACACCCATTTGAAACATTATGAACAGTCCCATTTATTTTTTTTGCAAATGTCCCAAATATATCTCTAGTCATAGCGATCAATTTTCTCATACATTGGAGAACGAGGATTATAGTCATCAATGGCTAGTTCAAACTTTTGACACTTTCAGATTCGTAGAATGGCCGACTCATTTACTACCATCCCTTAAAACTGTTATGTAGGATATACAAAACTGGTCTGACCTTTAAAGGAACACAAATATTAATAAAAAGTGTTTTTCAATTAAAATTTGTCTTTGCCACCCAGCTGGTGAAGGACTTTGGAAGACTACTTGCTTATCGCATTTTAATCAAGGGAGAAAAAAGGCTTCCTCCAAAATTAACCCCATCAACTGTTACATATTAGAATTTGTGAATATTCTGAAGAATCAAACATACAACTATTATCGATGAAATAACATACAGATACCCTTCGAAATCATATCAGAATATCAGACCTAAGAGTAGAATCATTAAATCTACTCATCCGAAATGGCTGAAACTTCAAGCAACTGAACTGGAAAGAGGAAGAGGACCTGGCTGAAAAGTTATTCCTTCAACAATTATACTGGAAAATCACTTGGGATTCCATAGGCACTGGAACCATAATTCATGAAGTTATGGATGCACTAATTGAGCTTTCCTCTTCCTCAGAGTGGAATTTCCAGACTGCAGCCATGAGACTGCTACTGCTACATTTGGGCTGTCTAGACCTAACGGTCTTTTGTACCTGCAATAAATTGGACTTAATGGTGCTCTTGTGTACCTGTAACAAATTGAACTGATGCATCAGAACGTGGCATCTGACATAAAAGTAATTAAGATCACTCCACTACAGTCGTTGGATATTGCAATAGTTTTGCATTTGCATGATCGCTGCTTGCATTTTATAGGGCAGTATGGAGTTGTGTGGCTTGCACTGGTCAGATTGTTCATGTTTATTATTGTCATATCTGTCATATTTATTAAAGGTAATTTTTTGGCTATAAACTGAATATTGAGGGAGGTTAGAATGATCTCTAAGCATCTGAAATAAGATGGTTTACTAGTTTGTAATATTTAATGATTGCAATACAATCTTGCATGTGTAATAAGTTGTTAAGATAGCGTTTTCTATGCAATCATTGCATGAATGAAGTACCTGTTGATGCCTCTTTGAAATAGTAATTAACTTTCTATGTCTTGGACTATCATTGAAACAGTTTTATCATTAATCATGCTTGTGGTGTTAATATTTATATCGCTTAAATCATGATGGAAGAATTTGTGTTACCCATAATGCTTATGGTTTTTGTTCACCATTAGTTTCACTTTCTCACAAATAGTTTGAGAATGAACAACAAATTAATGTTGCCCTTGATTCTTCTTGCTTTGCTCCCTCTTAATCGTTTTCATTCCTTATTATGAGACGAATGGTTGAAATATAAATAGAAGCTATATATGATGCACTTTCTTAATCCTGTCATGAAACTTTTGGTATCTTGTAAAACATAAGATCTGATAACTGTCACATCATATCAAAATTGTTAACAATATGGACAACATTAGACAAATTGATTTTCAGGTTTCTAAAGATCGCAGAAAGGATTTGATTACTTTCAAGTTTCAACAATACCTGAATTTTTTATTTTGAATGGAAAATCTAATTTGACAATAACAAAGTCAGAATTATATTTTTGAAGTTCTTTAATAAAATTTTTGCCATCTTGGTTAAACATTTACGATCTTCGAAACTACATGGCTTGGACATTTTTCGGAAAGGACCAGTTGTATCATTGAATGTAATCGGGTGCACTCTTTGGTGTTTGTGATGTAAGAGCTTATTTTATCACACAAACAAAGTGATGCTTATGAAGATGCCTCTAAGATACTTATCGAAATTTTGAAAATTTAAGTTCTTTAAGCTCAGACATAATTTACAGCAATGTCAAAACACCAGAACTACCCTATATTTATCCACATTTTATAAAATAATGCAAAAGATCTAAAATAATTTCTATTCTCGACAGGAATAATAGTGCTATTCAGAATAAATTCCTTATAAACATAGTAAAGAAACCTTTCATCACTGATCAACAACCAACGAACAAATCACATAGCATATCAATATCTCTCAAGAATTAAAGATCTGAGAAGGTGTTTGGAAGGATTAGACAACACCATAATGTATTAATGATAATCACAAAACCATGAACCAGTTACTTTTCTCAAAATACATTTGTCCATGTACATGGAATATATAACATTTGTCCATAAATTTGTCTCCCATACAAAAAACCGTAATCATTGCATGTTGGGGAAAAATAAAACATTAACAGGTTCTTCTTTAGTGAAAGAACCATGCTATGATAGACCCCAGAAAAATGATAACAACAACCCATTCGCACAATGGGGATCTATATTGATGGTGATCAATGATTTTTGTTGCAGTGGATGGTGATGCTATGTCATGTTTGACATCTACATATGTGCTTAAAAATGCTCTGGACATTATATCAGTGGACATCTTTTCATTATCTGCAGAGCGATTGATGGTAAAACGTTGAAATTGAAAACTCCAATTTATTGCTTCCTTATGAAGAGGTTGTAGATTGTCCTTCTGAACCCGATAGATGCCTTATATCTGATTACATATCAACTATGAGTTGGTGAAGACTTAAATATCATTGACATCATGTTGTTTTGCCTCTTTTAGCCTTTCAACAAGGGCAATGTAATATGCCTCATTGTTTGTTGTCATTCTAGGCACTTCTCTCTTTCCATGAAATAAATTATTTGTTTCCATATTATAAAGGACGAATTTAATAACTGCTCGACCTGGATTTGGAAAGCAAGACACTTCAATGCATAAATGCCACTTGTGCACCATTTTTTACAGTTCAAAAACCTGAAAAATAAAATAACAATAAATTCATGTTAAACAAGTAGACAATTATCTATTTCCAAATACTCAACATGTTTTTCAATCATATATAATTCCAAAAATTAGATAATTTGTGTTCATTTACACTGCAACACTTTCAATACTAGCAACTATTATGCAAAAAGCACATCTAGCAATCACCACTTTATTGGAATTGCTTGCAAACTCTAAAAATATTTATCCTTACCAACTGTCCATACACCAAAAACCACATAACCATAGACTAACAAAGCATTGTCTAAGCAAAGCATGATTCATGTATATGCCTTATGTGTGACAGAAAAGCCATTTGTCATATAGCATCACAAGAAACTTATTTAGCCACTCTACATGAATGGTTCCTTCACACTACACTTGTTAAGGGTTGAACTTCATCAACAACATTTGGAACAACTTTTCTATTACAATTGGGGGATAGGGGATCCTCATAATCTTGTCCATCTTAATATTCTAAGAAGCATGCATTTTCCTTATAAATTCAAAATTTCCTACTCTTCCTTCTCAGGCATGCCGGGAGGGGCAATTTACTTACGTTCTTTAGGCATTGAGCAAAATTGACAAAGCATCATACAAAACGCATATCTTAGATGAACAGAGACCATATAACTATAACTCGCAGATGCCCAATAGAAGTTATGCCAATACAATGAGGCCTTACAGAAGAGCGCTAATTATGATTAGACCATTCCAGTAGAGAGAGTCCATCATGTAGAAGTCCTCGAATGAGAGATTAGGAGCAGTTCTAAAACCATCTCTTCATTAATGATTTCTACAAGACTTCAACATTGCTTTGGGATATCCTCCAGGATATCAAGCTGCTTCAATAATGAGGTCAAAACTCCAAGGGTGCTTCATGTCTGTTGCAGTGCAGACTTCTAGTTGGATCTACAAGGGGTGCAAGATAAAAGACATCATTGTGCTTCCAAGGTCTGCAAAACAATGCTACTCCTGTGCTTTCAACTAGGACTGTGCTTCCAAGATTTATTTATTTTTTCAAGAGTTAAGGTCTGTTATAATCGCACAGTGATAATGAACAGAGGTCTGGAAGATTGAAATGATACGGATAATAATAGAGAGGTCTGCAAGTCTGCTAGGATTGAAGGGAGCTTCTATGATCCACCTACTGAAACTTGTCTCCATGGTTCTAGTTTCAAGCTTTCACACAGGATCCAAGGGCGAGACAGTGACAGTGATTTCATCCATAACAGAGGTCACAAGGATGCAATTTGTAGTCACAGGATTGCAGGAATGTTACTACAAATGCGAGAATTCTCCAGGACTGAATGTAGTATTCTTTCATAGGTCTCAAATCGCTATAGGAATATACTTCAGGTAAGAGAAATAATAGATCCAAAATTAATATGCAAAGGTCCTGTAATAATTCCACAGATCCACATCCTCATAATTTGGAAGTGTTGCAGACAATCCCTCCAATCAAATAATTTCCTGAATATTCTCAATTTGCCTGCTAAATCAGCCTTGGACAGGCAGATCTCCAACAGAAAATAAATTGTTGCATCACGTGATATCTTGATCTATATAAAAATATATATATTTCACCCTATTCTCATAACAGTGACATAGTAACTACCTCTGGCCAATGAAGGAGGGGGGGTGTGTGTTACAGTATGGTACCATGTCATATGTGAGAGGAAGTCCTTCAAGCTTAAGCTGTGAAATGTATGCTTGAAGCAAAACATTGATCTTTGCACTGGGCTCTTCCAAACTCTCCTTAAACCAGAATTGGTACTCAATCTAACGGCTTTGCAAGTTCCATCTTTTCGTCTTCTCTTACTGATACATACTTAAACTCTTCACTTAAAGAAAATAATCGGCGTAGCTCAATGTCACCCATTGTCAGCTTCAGATGTTCATTATAAGCAGCCATTGTACCATTAGATATGCGTCCTAGATTATTAACTTGGAAGTATCCACTCTTTCGATCATATTCCACCAGATTGGTTTTGTGCAAGATTGTTGCAGAAAGAATCAAGTCTTCTATCCTCTCTTCCACAGTATTGTCATTCTCTTTTACTCTAGCTTGGGCTTGTCCTCACCTGTGCTCTGAAACCATGTTAAATTTTAGAGATAACATGTTCTTTGGTTAGATCAAATACTTTATTATATTATATACCCATTAGCAATTCTAATTCCATTAGTAATCATAGTATCTGAAGAAAGAACATTGAACATAAGTGCAGAAGACAAGCCCAGACAAGAGAACACAGGAATTGGCTTAAGCCAGGGAAAAACCCAAGATGGGGAAAACCATTTATCAATTCTTCTTATTATTAATATTAAAAATTTAGCAGAGAGAGATAGAGTACAATAACATTGACTTTCCATTACAATAACTTTCATCTGGTGGAGCCGGCAAAGAGCCCCTTGACGATATCTCATCCTTATCTTTCTCTGGACTACATGGAAATGGCGGAACTCCAAAATTTTCAATGATTCAGCTGCTCCTTTCATGTCCATCTTGGACAATACCATTGCCACTTGGACTATGGTCTTATGGCTCCACTGATATATGAATTAATCTGGCTATCCGTGACCTTTATCTCATGTTTTTGTACTTCTGGACTTTTGCATATATTGGTTATTTTGCATTATTTTCAAATATGACCCATCATATTTATATATGCCTCTATATGCCTGTTATCTGAACTATGTTGCATCTCTATTTCGGATATATGATCATATATGGACCAGGCTGCTGATTTGGACACCAGCTATATGTACATTTGTCTATTATATTGACTCAATATAATACATTATACTTTTTTTCTTCTGAAAAACATTGACTTTCCATTTGACGATCTAATAACAATGTCCTTAGACAGAAAGATGGTCCAATCAATCTTCAGTTCTGACAAAACATGCTTCAGGAGCTGCTGCAATACTGATCATTGGTTAGGGTTTACTGTTAACCTGCTACGCCTTCTTTCCTCCTCTTTCAGATTTCCACAATCACTGTGATTGGGCCTCTAATCCTCTCTGCTCTTCTTCGCTGTCAATATAGGTTGGTGATTACCCTTTTGGCTAGATATCTGCCTTCCTGAGCAAGAGATATAGGCCTGTGGCCTATTATGTAGCACTGAAATACCTCTCGGCCTTGTGATTCTAAGAAAAACAAGCCTGTGGCCTACCTGTGACACCATAGAAAGAAAGCGGCCTACTGAAGGAGAGATTCATACCCAGAAGTCACGCCAAAACATCATTCAAAATAGCCCTAAAGCCTGCGTCTAGCTGTCTTCTATTAACTCGGACCTGAGAGAAAATGTGTCAGAACCCTGTAAAACAGGCATATTTCACGTACAAAAACACAAACAAGCACATTGTAATCAAAACATATTTGTTCTTTGTGGAAACAGCTAACATGGTTCACTTATAAGAAGAAATCAATACAATCTTAATAAGTCAACATGATTAACAGAGGATATGAGACATTGAACAAGCAAATGGCATACTTGACTTCCTCTCGCATTTGAGGCAAGACAGATCGAACTGCACAGTCTAAATATCCCGCTGCCTTGAGAAATATGTTGATTGCTGCTTTCTTGTTCTCTTATAGTTGGAATAAACAAATTCCAGATCAGAAATGCTAATCAAAACAACAAATATTGAAGAAATTAAACAGCTAAAGGGAATTAAAATGCATGAATAAATAGAGACAAGCACAAAGTTGCCTGGTAAAGCAAAATCATTCTACATGAAAAGAAATATATGAGGTACTGAAAAAATCATTTTAGTTACAGTTGAGATGTGGCAAACCAACCTTCTGTCACCTTTGGCTAGTATCCATCAACAGAAGATGTTGGGATTAGCAAGGAATTTGCTTGTGATAAAGACAACATAGACATCATATGTAGAACAGATAACACCTCATACCAAGTCCTTGATATTGCTGTTTCCTGAAAAGAAAAATATCCATGAACTGTGATTTTCAATGAAAACTATCTCAATCCTCAATAAACAAGACCAAACACCTAAAACATCAATGCTACTGGAAGTAACATTCTTCCATGGAACAAGCAACTGTTCATCATCCTCCTGATTGTTCCAAACAAATTCCACTAAATCTTGTAGTTGACTTCCTGCATAAAAAATAAAGCAATAGAATACTAATCAAGTTCTGCCCAGTTTTCAAATAGATCTTCATTCTCGCAATGCCAATGTCTTCCATAATCTCTAATCCTATGCACAAAGGCCTACAATTTTTTATTTAATCAATTCCTCCTCCAACCTAAATATCGTCCATGCTGAGTATTGGTCATGAAACCATTCACTCACAATTACATTGTCGATATCTAGAAAAATAAGGTCCTGTTAAAATTACCTTTTGTTAATCCCAGCAAAACAGGTAGATAATCATCAAGGGCCTGCAGCAGGTCAGCCAGTGTCTAACCACCTGAAAAAAAATATTGAAGAGTTTCGAGGATTAATCTACCATAATATAACTAAGCTGTAGATTCCCATCGGAGCAAACTTGTCCGCACCAGAGTACTACAAAATTTATTGTCTCTCAGAGCACAGTAATTTTCTTAGAATAATACATGCACACAGATTGCAGCCTTTTATGTCTCTGAACCATGCATGATGTATCATTTATAAAACTCCTTACATAGACTGTTTCCATAAATTGTAACTGAAGTAATTGATATGTATGCCACTTTATTGGTCTTTTCATTGTTTCTTTGATGAACACTATATCCTGCATTCTATCATTCAAAATAACCTAATGTTACATGAACAATAATTGTGTTTTGCAAAATTTTGTACATCTTTGCACTGAGATGCTTTGACAATATAAAATAAGTTTCTCAGTAATAAAATCATGAAGAAATGTTACCATGTTGCGTTGCTGTCTTTCTTTTATTTCTTGTAGCAGGACCCTCCGCTGCTGCCATGGCAACTATTCGTGTCCGAAGTGCTGAAAGGTGCTCAACCATTTTTGCTGAGAGGTAACCTTGCAGTGATTTGCCAAAGTCAATACTTTTAGGAATGGGCAGACCTGGTACAAAAGCAAACATTCTCCAGCTTGCTCCGGTTTTTCTTTGTGCCCCCTTCATCTGTTGATGTAGATATTATACATCCCATACTTTCTCAAGACCACTTCCGCAAATACAAACACAGTGAATGATAGGAAAGCTGGGGCACATTGATAAGAAAAAAACGGGAAACGTGAATCGGTTCCGACCAGATGTCAGGAACTTTTGTTGAACAACTGTAACATTGTGTTAAAGCAAAATTCTCTTGCAGGATGGGGAAAAGCCAGGACCGTTAGTATACCGTCTAAGGGACTGACACCAACTACCTTTAACAAGGGCTGCTCACGCCCACTTACTTTGTTTTGTAAGGATCAGAGATCTGGAGAGGGGTTGGATTGACGAATCAGTGGAATTTTGGACAAATGCTGAAGAAGAGTAGTAGAGTTAAATGCCTTTCTGTTATATATTTAATGTGTATACGTTGGCAAAATATCACAGAATATTCGAGGGATGGGCAGTCTCAATTTTGATGGTCTCGTAGGCCAGGGTCTTATCACTGGGACAATACCAGGTGCCTAATAAGTTAGAGAATTGTCGAGGTGTCTTGTTTAATTAAGTTAGGCAGAAAATTGTAAAGGTTGAAGTTGGAAAGTTAGATGCAATTTGATAGGATGGGATAAAGGGTCATTGGGTTGCTGCTGTATTTTTCATAGAAATTTTATTTAAATTCGGTTGGAAAATTCCCATCAGTATGATTGTGTAATTTCATAATTTCAGTGTCTGTAAATTCAGATTATGTAAATTATCTTGTTCATGGATATATATTTTAATTTTGCACATTTGAGATACGGGATATGCATGGATATAGATTGTTATGCAAGTGAACCACACTGAAAGCAAATTGCAAGAAATAAAGCGCATAAATATAATTGCAACTACAGAAATTCGAGCCATATGCACTATAGAAAATTCAAGAAATTAAACGCAGGGAAAAGGGCAATTTACTCACTCGAATAGAAACACTGTCGAAATTCAAAGGTACTGTTTATTAAAGGAGTAGTCTAACGAGCTGCAGCGCGAGTTGAAACCGTTCTATGAGTTTTCGGAGTGTTCTGGTGACCTAGTGAATTGTAGGGGAGGGCGCTGCAGGGGAGGGAGCTGCGGAGTGCCCTGGCAAATTGGTCAGGAGTAGCGCGCGGAAAATTCGAATTGAAATGAGAATTAACTCATGGGCGGCAGACAGCGATGGAAATTGGTCCTCTTGTCAGTTAATGCGGAAGGTGCGGAGCTCGCGGTGGCGGAGCTGGGCGGAGATCGTGTTGGGTGGCGGAGGGCGGAGGAATTGTCCGGTGGCCACAGCCGGAGGTTTTTCCGGGCGGCACCGAAAACCAGACAATTCTTCCACCTCGTTAGACTACTCCTTTTTTTTTAGCGGTTTTTATTTGCCTTTTCTAACTCAAAATTCATATAAACAGTATAATCATTCATGAAATTCACATTGTTTAGGTATCTAGCTAATTGGATATTTAAAAACAATGGATTGAATAAGCTTTGCAATAATCCACAAACAATACTTAAAGATACATAATGATAAATCTACTTATACAATATTTTAAAAGAGTGAAAAAGTAGTTGAAGTTAAGCCCCATTTATAAAGAAACATATACGCACATCACATATTATGAGTGCTTGGATTTTGCTTCTTTTTCTATATGGCCTCAACGTGCTTGTTAATACAATAATATTCCTTGCTACCACTATTGTCAAATTTGAAAAGATTGGGCTATATTGGTCCATGAGAGAGTAAGCATGGCTACAGGTACCAGATCCATTATGTTATTGCAACACATGCTCTTGGCTATCTTCTAGACAGGTAATAGTATCTATACATAATAAGAGGGTATACACTCATAAATCCAAGAATATACTCAACAAATCAATAATTACGTTTTACAAACATTTCATTTATCACCATAAAATAAGACCATAAGTCTTATAAGAATACATTAGAGTCCTTGGAGACCATGTGTAGGGCATCATGCTCCCACATAAAATAAGAAAAACATGATATTATTATGAATACATTGATCTAGTATAAGATGAGT